>JACDJE010000066.1:812125-876939 GCA_016647715.1 Pavo muticus | reverse complement strand
AAAAAAAAAAAAAAAAAAAAAAAAAAAAAAAAGCTTGTAAATTAAAGGTCTATAAATGAACAAATAAACAATAAGAGCTGGTCTCAGCATTTCCTGTTGTTCCAGCTCCGCCACGCCAGGCCATTGTGCTCCTGTTGGTCCCTAAGGGCTGTACCAGAGCCAACACTGCCAACACTTGCAGCTCCCTGACAGGGTGCGACCGTGCTTTTGGACACGGCCCTAAGCAAACAGCAGTGGTGAACTTTTCCAGCCAGCGAGGGAAGTCACTGTGACGCAGCAAGCCATGCTTCCAGCAGAGCCTAGCCAGGAGGGATTAACTCTTCCCAAGGCAGAGGATTCTCTTCTCTGCTGTCCAGATCTGAGAAGGGGGCTCGCTTACCCACTCATCATGCAATCCTTCCTCTTCCATTGGCTTGGTAACCAGAAAAGCCAGGAGTTCAATGCGCTGACATCATGTGGTTGTGAAGGGTGTGGGAGGTTCCAATCCATTGTGTACATTTCCAGAAGCATGAAGGTTAAAGCAAGGTTAACATTTAAAGTGTAAGGAAGCAGAGTGAGGAAGCACCGTCCCAGCAGCCTGGCAACTCTGTGAATGTCCTGTAAACTACTTACAGGCCGAAGCTGCGGCAGCCCAGAGTGTTATTTTTAAATCTGAAAATGGGGTGACTGTTTACATTGTATTACAAAATGTAATTTTAGAGAGAATTTCTTGAATTTATACAAAACTTGTGGTTGGGCACTGGCACAGGCTGCCCAGGATGGTGGGGGGGTCACCGTCCCTGGAGGTGTTCAGGAGATGTGGCACTGAGGGACATGGCTCAGTGGGCATGGTGAGGATGGGCCGAGGTTGGACGAGGTGATATTAGTGGTCTGTTCCAGCCTTGATTCTGTGATTCTGGGATTAAACTATAATATGTTTCTCCCGAAAAACAAGAACTCTGACGACAAAACATGGTGTGCAATGCTAGTACTGGAAATAGAGCTCTTGAATGATAAAAAGGTGTACTGATATTAAAAAAAAAAAAAAAAAAAGTGTTTTGAATTTGTGGATGGTTTTATCCATATTTTTCAAGGAGGGAAATTACAGTCCTTTCCCTGCCACTCTTAGGACCTCTACCATGGGATTTTGCAGTTAGGTTTCTGTGCTTTAATAAAGGAGCCCACCTACAAATGGATTGAAATATATATTACAGATTTTAGAGTGTTATGTTAACAAAAATGTTTTTCAAATTCGAGGAAAGGATGATGAAACTCAATTGCAAGAATTTAAATTGCATTCCTTGGTCTTTATTGTTTCGGTTGCAAACAATACATCCTACTGAGGTGCACGCAAAGAAACTAAGAGAGAATCAGCCACTTTCCCTGGTACCTAAAAGCAAAATGAATGAAGTTTGCAATGTGGACATTGATCTCAAGCAGCCGGTTTTGCATTAGACATATTTTCAGAAGTCTGATATCCTTTTAGACTCTGTGATAACTAGCACAAACTGTTAGATAGCAAACACAGCATTTCTCAAATACTGCTGAGTGGGATTTCCACTCAAGCACTAAAGTATACCCCAACATCTCTGATGGAAAACAGATATATACAGCTAGGCAAACATGTGCTGCACGTTCTAGTTAAGGCCAAATGGAAGCTACCTTTAAAAGGAAAGGAAGATCTTCCAAGATCTGCTTGGAAGATACAATTATTTTGTGATAGCAGCACTCACTATTTCACGTGTCAAGGGTTCTGCACTGACATAACTAACTCCAGTGCAATCGTGAAGTTGAGATTTTCTTCTCCATCATCTTCCAACATCCAGATTTGGGAAAAATTGGCTGTCTCAGTTGAACATTAACAGTTACAAAATTCAACACAATTTATCTGGCTAAAACTCTGAACAGAATTGAAACACTCATCAATACATACTTTCAGAAACATACCAGCTTCTGAACAAGCAGAGTGCTATGAATAAAGAGCAGAGAAGGAAGCGCTCCCTTCAGTCTCATGCAATGGACTCCTGTGGCTGTAGGGAGCCCTGAAATATTCTACCCAGCTCCCAGGATCAGGCCAACAGGGCAACTGAAAACCCTTGTTTTCATGTGTCAGTCACTAAGTGCACTTAAGCTTTTACTATTTTTTTAAGGATAATTACTACTGCAATAGCTTTATCAACAGGTTTACTGCTATTGGTTTAGGCAATGTTTTATAATTGCAATCTGCCCATGTTTAAATAATAACATCTGTTGACAGAATTGGGAAAAGGTTCTTCCTTATTGAAAAAGCTAACATCTCAGATGCAGGCTTTATATTAAGAGAAGACAATGTTAACAATAGCTGAAGAAAAAGGGCGCTTAGAAGGCATTACATTGACCTGCCTTTACAGGGATGTACCTGGGGTTTATCAAAGTGCACAAAAACTTGCTGGACTGGCTGCAGTTGAAAAGGAAGGTCTGGGTGGTGTGGATTCACTTATTCGACCTGGATTTGTGTTGAGCCACAACCATGAGAACAATTTTAGTGGAAACATCACAAAGTGCTCTGTGTGGACCTTAAACTTTTGTCCCCGAGATTAACGCCAGGAAATCTTGAATGACAGGTTTTAAACTGAACTGGAATATTTTTTCATTCCCATCAACAAAGACAGTATAAAACATATTGTTTTACACTGCAGAAAGGCTGCCTGTATTTTTATTTATTCATTACTTTCTACTAACAAAACAGATTGTTGGCTTCCAGAGAAATGTCTGTACTCATACACAGGAGCTCTGTGTACACGTTAGAAAATGTAAAACTGAAAGTGATTGGACACTGATTGGTAATAAAGGTGAAAGTACACAGTTCATTTTTGTTGCTCACAATAGAACAAAGCAAACAATCTGGATTAAAAGCCAAGTTAATTAAATTCCAAATAACTTTCAGTGTAATAAGTTACAGTGGTATTAGTAGCACAAGCTAGGAATTTATTACTAAAAATAGCATTTTTTTCAGTCTCTCTGGGTTTCCTCTGTACTTAGTAAGGAGGGGCGAGCACACCCAGAGGGCATTTCAGCTCTTAGGAGAACCAAGTTATTTTCTTACATGTACTCATTCTCTTTTTTTCTCTCTGTAAAAACGTGTGTATATGCAGACACACAGAAATACATGCACAAGAAAAGATTTCTGTGTGCATACACAAATATGTCTCTCTGTGTGCATAGGACACACACACATTTATGTGCTCATGTGTGCATAGTCCCCAGCAAGTTGCACTCTTAAGTCAGACTCTTAGCACTTAGGTGTGATAAATGCATGTGGGGGAGTTTGGCAGAGCTAATTCCAATTCTCCTCTTTCACTGTTTTCACAATCATGTTGGAAAAAGGAGTTTCTTCTGACTTACTTACACTGGTTTACATCATCTCAGAGTAATGCTTTGAGAATAAAGCATACCAGAAAATAAAAGATTATGTGGCTCTGAATAGAAGCTGGTTCTCAAAGAGCTGATGCATGTTTTAGCACTCAGAATGTCATACCTGGGAAACAAGCAGTCACATCTTCAGCTCATGTGAACGAGCACGGCTCCCAAGACCTCAGCCCTCCCCAGACTGAGCCTCCCTTGACCAGCGTTTGGATCTCTCTGCATGTTCCCTTGGGACCACCTTGCATGGGATTGTCCTCTGCAAAGCCCTTAGAGCAGACAGATCTCTCTCTCGAGGCTGGGCTGTGCCAGGCACATCAGTCCTCTCTAGCCCAGAGGCGGTTGGCTGCCTTTCAGCTTCACTCTGAGCACACCAGGGAGTGAAACTCTACTGTTACCAATGCAAAATGCATGAACTTCACTGAGATAAGTGCCCTCTGCTCAGTGCTTGGGGAAGGAGGCTTGGCCTCCCACATGCAGGAGAACAGTATTTTGGCTCTTGTTTGGAGGTCACTACAGGAATGATGCCGGCATGTAAATATAAATCTCACTGAATGGTGGTCACAGACAGGTTTGGGCAGGAACTACTGCATCTCTCTCAGTGTGGTAAAAACAAAACATTTTACCCTGTAGTTACGTTACGATTATCTTAGTATGACTGTTATCACTGAGTTCCACGATCTTTGAAGATTACCAAGCATAACTAAACAGGTAAACTCTGTGTCTGCAAAAATACTGTGCACATCAACAGTGCTGGGCTTATCTTACTGCCAAATCTGATTCAGTTACCTAACACAGATCTCAGGTTTTAAGGAAATTCCTGGTGGTGGCTGAGATTCTTAAGTAAAAGCTCTGTAGCTCCACAACATTTTATTCTGGTAACAGTGGTTACTATTACATCAGTGTGATTGCTCTCTTCCCTTCATGTTCTAATCATAGATCCAAAGCAGGCTGGCTGAAAGAGAGCACCAAATTTTAGGTGACTCACACACTCCTGAAGTGTCAGCTCCACACCTTCAGCACACTCCCTGGTTACCATGTGACAGCCAGAGATGTGTGAGCAGCTCTGACTGCATTTGCTGTCACTGAGTGATTGCAACACAGAGGGAGAACACAAGAAAGCCATAGCTGCAGTGGCCAAACAGCACTCTCATCCTTTCATACAGCTCTGACTGCTGGGTCTCAGAGACTGTGTCCACTGGGAGGGTCACCTATAGAACAAAGTGTGTGAAGATTCCACTATTTCTACCAGTCATAGCTGCAGCTTTCCCCATCCTTTTAATGCACTGTGACGGAGGAAGGCAGCTCTAAGTTACTCATTTAGTATACGTTCACTTTGTTTTACTGCAAGGTTCGCCTGTGCCTGCTATGTAAACCTACAGATACCGTGACAACTTACCTTGTAGTGTCTATGCAGAGATTTACATTCTAGCAGATGCTTGAAGAGCCATCACCGCTATTACCACTGAGTGGTGCTGGTTACTTCCAGTGACCATAAACAAAATGTGGCTCTGGTCATGGGAAAAAATAGATACTACATATTTTTCCTGCTTGTATGCTGTCCATTATGTCATTCTCCTCAGTATGAACTTTCAACTCAGGTTGTCTTATCATTCCAAAGCTTTAACGTCTGAGAAAAATAAAGAATATTTAGCTATATAACATAAACATAACATATAACAATGCATTTCGGGTATAAATGTGACCTCAGGTATAAATGAACACCCAGGTCACGGACAGGACTGTGTTCTTCTTTCTAACTCCTCTGAAATTAGGGGGGGATGAAAAAGAAGCCAAAACAGACTGCATGATAAAAGCTCTAAGAAGTAAGAAGTAAGTTTACTGAGCATATCTAAGCTGAGATGACTTGATGAATACATCATGAGCTGACAGCCTAAGTGGCTTATCTCTGTGTCACTAGTGAGTTACTTCTCTGTTAACTCCCTCACTCTAGCTAAGTTTATGCATTTTCTTCTGTCTTTATTAATGTTTTAAACTCATTGCTGGAGTATTTCAGTTTTTCTTGACTTGATGTACTTTCCCTCTGTTGATATTAATTTATTTCTGTAGCCCATATTAACACCTTTGAAATGCTGAAGTTTTTTCTTCCATCTCAGCTTTGCCCAATAGATCAGTTCTAGGGTAGAAGGTGATGTTTCGTGCAGCACGTAAACACAGTATCACACCCAGAGGTGCTCAGTGGCTGTAGGAATCAAACCTAGTAGTGGAGATAGCAAACTATAAAGTCAGCAGGGAGCGGTGGTCATATCAGACAAAACCAACAAATGCAGATGCTGGCAAGTGGGAGATACCTTTCTGGTGCTACTTTATTCTCCTTGCCCAGCTGCTCATAACCCACTGTATGACTTGTTATCAGCCCATCTCAAAGCCTGCCTTTCTTCTTGATTTAGATTTCAGCTCTTGATTTTTCCACCCACACATGTGTTAATTTGCCTCCCTCATGTTGAACAGAGAGCAGATCAAGGGCTGTCATTCTGCTCAGCTTAATCTCCAGGCACAAAAAGTACAAAAAACCCCACAATTTCAGAAGCTCACTGATTAGTCAGCGGAACCACTGTCTTGGCAACAGCAATGCAGAAGACACCTTTACAATTGCACCTGCACATGACAAGTAGTGACACAAGCCACAAACAGATCTCATAGGTCGAGAAGCCTCACAGCCGTGAAAGTAAAGTTTCAGTTCTGTAACACTCAGGATGGCTATGGAATTTCTCAGCAGCATGTTAACCAGCACCATAGAAAAGAGCTGCTAAGTTATGGCTGTACTGTAGTAGCCGTGGTGAATGTGCTTTGCTGGGCTTCTTTAAATTCTCTTCCCCAGTCTCTCCTCTTCCATACACAGGCCAGGGGAGTACCATGTATATCCTTGCAGATGACAAATACTGAAATCCCCATTTGCTTGCATGGAGGACCAGAATTCTCCTAGTATTTTTTGCATCCTACAATACAATCGATGCCCTCCAATAAGTGAGGGCAGTGGCTTTTTCAGTTGTGCTTGCCAATGGTTTCAGGAGGAAAGGTGAAGATCTCATTGCATTTAAAATGAGATGTCTTGCAAAAGTCCTGGCAAATGACTTAAGTGAGGTATCTTGCCACAGATGTTTTCCAGGATTGGATTGAACTGCTCAGTGCAGGTTCTACTCTATAGGTAAAGTGTGACATTTCAATATGTGCAGTTTTATGATGCATTCAAGCATAGGTACCATCAAATCTCTCTTTAAAGAACACATTCATGTTGAATCCTCATGAGAGG
Source organism: Pavo muticus (assembly GCA_016647715.1). Taxonomy (NCBI): domain Eukaryota; kingdom Metazoa; phylum Chordata; class Aves; order Galliformes; family Phasianidae; genus Pavo; species Pavo muticus. The sequence continues at coordinate 870,284 of JACDJE010000066.1, read as the reverse complement.
TTCATGTTCCTTCCTCTTTATTAATGCACAACCTTGTAGCTTGTGCAGTCTCTAGAAAACATTGGCAACCTGCAGTCAGGAGAAGCAAGGGATTCTTTGGAGACAGCTGTTTTCACACATTTGGACGCTCCTGTTCATGTCCCCAGTTTTGCTGTGTACTCAATGTTATACATATATTGCATAGCACACATGTACATGTAGGCACACCTAAATGTATCAAAAAATACACTTGCATACAGACATATACATACATATAAAAGCACATGCACATCCTTTCTCAGGATTCAACTTTTTGTGGAGCGGTCTCAGTTTAATTCAGCTGATCTATGCTGTCAGTTGTACAGAAAATGCTCTGTATTATGTACTGCTCTACATAATCGCTCATCATATCTTATCTATCAGTTCTCCTCTTTGAGTGTAAGGAACTTTACAACCCAGTGACCACTGATATACAGCATATGCTGGGCCATCTATAGCTCTTTTGTGTATGAAATGTACCTCTACATATAAAATGACAGATCTCCAGTTGATATATTGATTAAGAAACCAGTACTGTTCTGTAGACACCACTGAATCTCTCTTGATTTACTTCTGCAGAGCCGCTGATCTGTGATATTCTATGATGTACAAAAACCATGAGGATTTAGTGAGCTTTAGGTATAACATAGCTATATATAAACAGAGTAGGAAAACAGGTTAAAAAAACCTGGAGACTGAAAAAGATAAGCCTAACTATAACCTACGGCTAATTTTGCATATAAGCAGCAATACCTTAGTTTTGCATTTTTACTGATATTTCCATCTTTGAAGCTAATTAACTCACTGCGAGCCCAAGCAGAAACTTCAAGTACAAAGAAGATAACATATTTCACATTCCCCAAATTAGATCCACTGTTTAATAAACTCCTATGTTGCATATCCAGCACTCACTGTGACCAGTGATAGATGAATGTGTCTATTACTAACACAGAGATTAAATATTATCTATTTTGCATTCAGTTCCAGTAATTTGGAGAATGGAATTCTGTATGGGAACAGAAGATAACACTTCAAGAACAGGTCAATGAGAAGAAAAGAAAGACAGTGAAACATAGCAGCTGTCTGAAAACATACAGAAGTTCAGAAGGTTAAAAAGGTTGAGCCACTATTTTCTCGCAAATAAGATTACACATAAAGATAAACAGAAAGCAATTTTCCTCACTATCTGTGGCAGTAAAAGTTAACACCCTATGAAGTGTCTTGTTGCAATCTAAGAAAGCAGGAACCATAAGTCTACAAGACCTGTAAAAGATCTCTGCATGCCTCAAACAAGGCAGCAAAGGCAGTAAGCGTCTTCAAATTTCGTAACAGAATAAGGAAATGAAACAGGAGATCAGTACCTGGCACAGCTAAAAAGCAAAATGAACATGTATTTAGAAATGTCTTGGAGAACTCGCTTCAGTGCAGATGTATAGTATTAGTGATGAATGACTTCAGAATCTTTTCATGAGAGTGGGAAACAGAACTTGACCCAAAGATGCTGGATTAGCAGTGACAGAAGGAGTAGTCAGAGTTCAGGGACACATGGACTGACTCAATAAACAAAGCAAAACATATAGCCAGTTGGGAACACCACAAATCCTTCTGTCTTCAGTATGAGTTCATTTTACATGCACTTGTAAATGTGAATTATCTACAAATGTCAGACACGCCTCCAAGAGCAGAACCATAGCTAGGACAATGCTAACTAGCACCTTCCTTAAGGGTGGTCTCTACCCTCATAGGACGCAGGGAAAGAAAAAAAAGCCAAATTTGAGGTTGTGAGGAGGAAAGACAGAGAAGTCGGTATAGCTTGTGTTGTACACAATAGGAACCAACAAAGCAGTGGTGGAATTAAATAGTTCTAATGGAGCTGCAGCTTCTCTCACCATGAACCCTTCATACCAGCAGCACCAAGATGAACTAGGCACCTACAGAAACAAGTTTGCTCCTACCCAGGTGGAAGCTATCCATGAGAATGGGTTAGAGTTCATCCCGTCACAACAGGAAAACTAAAATCACACTGCAGTGGTTAATTGTGTCAGGAAATAAAAGTTAAGCAGCAGAAAAGGAAGAAACCAATTTACAGACCTGTTACAGGGAGTTCACGAGTACAGCAACTCAAGACCATCTACATCTGTATAAATGATAAAGGTACAAATCTGAAAACATAGCACAGTGGGTGCATTAAATGCGATGAGGGAGACTGCCTGTGCAAATTGAGTTCTTACTACTGGGGTACCATATGAATCCAGAATTTTCAGATAAAACAGGGAAGATTCATTGAAAATGTTGCTTGAGTTGAGAATATTCTTATCATAGACAGACAGGAACCCATGAGCTTCCAACATGCACAAGCAGCGGTTCCCTTCCCATCTCACCTTCACCACAGCATGGTTGATTGTATCCAGTTACCACCACAGGTTCATCAACACCTGAAGGAAGATTTCCCTCTGATGCAGTTGCATAAGATAATCCCTATTATACTGTAGTTTGCTATATCGAGGTGAATGCAAGAAATTGCCACTCAAATCAACTCCAAGATGATTTGCATGGAGCACTGATCTCACAGGAAAACTTTTGTTCACCCTTTTATTGTGACTATGCATCAATGGCAGCTGGGAAAGAGAAACAAAGAAACATCAAACACAGCATCCAAACTCTTAAAGCCAGGGCAGCAGGGTTACACGTAAAGCTCAGACATATTAGGCAGACATGAGAAAAATGTGCTTTCAGATTTGAAATGGGGAGAAGAGGTGATATAGTCTCAACAACCTCCATGACCTGTGCAAGCCCAGAGAGATGAGGGCTGCCAAGGACCAGCCACAGCACTTAACATGAGCAGTGCTCCCAGTTTTATGAGCATAAAAACTTTTGGAACAAGATGGCACATTTTGGTTTTCCAGTATCTTTTTTAGAGCTGAAAATGATAAATGAAACCCTGGCAACAAAAGTAGTTCATTAGCTTTGGTCAATCCAAAGCACAGAACAGTTCCTGAAGTTGTGATGTGAATAGGTGTAGCCCCAACATTGATGTGAGGGAAGAGAAGAATTTGCTTAGATTTACTCATGCAGATGCAGAAAGGAAGTATTAAGGGAACAAAACTCCTCCCTTCTTTGAGCTTCTCCTTGTTTTTTTTGTTTAAAGTTTCAAGGCTTAGTGATGAATAAGCTATATGCAAAAAAAGTTGGCCTCACATTTTTCAGATTACATCTGTAATTAGAAAAGGATAGAGGCCATTCCCTGGCCCCAGCAAGAAGAATATATGGTGTCACAGCATTTATATCCATTCAGATAAATCTCTGCTCCACATTCCTGTTCCCAGAACAAGGTGGTCAAACCCATATCTGCTTTTCCATGTTGGTCCCATAGCATGCCAGAGCAATCTCTGGAAGAGCACTCATTAGTGTGGGCCAAATCAGACTAAGGAGCATGCTGATTATTTAACAATACAGCTATCTGCAGTACAGAGCACAGCCCTGTGCCATGACGCTGTTCAGTTTACGAGCACTGAGGTAGCTTTATAGCCTCATGAAGCTGTGCTCATAACACAGGGAAATCAGGTTGGAGTTCATTCACAACATGGTTTGTGCGTCCTCTGCATGATGACCATGGGCCGGGGCCAGGAGAATGGAGAAGGCAGGATATGTCTTCAGAGAAACATCCTGCAGGTGTGGGGAGCTGATACCTGACAGTAAGATTGTGACTGGGTCCTACACTGAAACATTGTGGAGTTGTCGTCAGAGCTATCAGGATTAGTCAGCTGTCTGCAGAGCAGAGTCTCGACCCATGTTATTTCCTGTTTTAAATCAATTTGCACAGAAACTGATGCATACCCACACACACAACCACAACTGGTGGTATGACTGAGTAATTCAGTGTATTCTGAAATGTTATATTGGAACTCTGATTATTTCAGAGGCTCTTTTTAAAAACTTCCTGTGTAAGAGTACAAACACCAACATGCAAGCACTAGTCCTGCTAATACTTAAGTTACATGCATTGATCTGGGTGTGTATTTCTACTAAAAAATGCATTTTTTTTTCAGCTAAGCAGACGGCCATAAACCTTAGCATAACTATGCACTGTATTTTTGAAAATCACTGATCATGCCTGGATGTGAAAGGAACTGATTGGCATGAAGAAGACTTTTTTTTTTTTTTTTTTTAAATTTAATCAGAAGATGGGAAGTTGCCTAAATCAAGTGTAGTGATGTATTTGTATGTAGGACTGATTTTTGCTTTGGGCAAAGTTTTGATTTGATTTAAATCCCTGATTTAGAGAATCTGAAATGCTTGCCTCAGAGGGCAGCATCAGTGTTTATTACACTTCTGCAGCCCCCATTCAGCAGTGCTGGAGAAGGGGGCTGAATCAGTCTGTTCACTGAGAGCATCTATTTCTTCTTCCCAGGCAACCAAAAAAAATGTTATTTTTGTATGACTATGACAAAAGGAGGAAAAATGGGTTTCCAATTTAGGTGATTGTCCGGGAATGCATAGAACAAAAAATGTTACCACAAGCACACAACAGAAAACATAATTTAGGTAAGACAGATAACATCTTGCACAAAACCAGAAGCCTATTTCCTAAGGTACCACTGGGGCCATTTCATTATTTGCAAATAAAATGGTCCCAGCTGGTTAAGACGGTACCTGATTCGCATGTGCCATTGCTTACATAACTGTCAGCGTATCTGCAAGACAAGGTCACCTGAATACACGGCATTTCATTTCAGTCACTAGCTTCTGTCAGGAAACAGACTGTTCCTGAAAATGCAAAGAACTGCGTTTAATGATTAACTACCAAAATGGATTCTCTCTTTATAATCGAGGGAAAGGGCAAACCACTGGCCAGTACACTTTCAGAACTGCTCACTTTACGGAAAAAAAAAGAATATAATCACCACAATCTCTAATATTGCTATAGAAAATGCAGACTGGAATATTTTATAGAAAGCCTCTGGTGTGTTAGAAGTTCTCCTGCCCTCTATATCTCAGGGTGTATCACTTCCTACAGAACAGCAGTACTTTGCCTCCAGCAACTCCCTTCACAGTTCTTTCAGTACTGGGAAACCTTGCCTGGTGAGATTGGTTTTCTCCCTCTAGGACATTTTGATATAGAAGTGCTGTTTTATGCATCTTTATTTCAATAAATAAAGTTGATTGTTGCTGTGTTTGCTTTTCTGGTTTCTGGTTTTTACTGTGTATAACAGATGGATCTGCTAGCAACAAAAACAGATAAAGTTGCTTAACATTTTCTGTGGCAAGTCTTTGTTTTCAGATGCTTATATCTCATTTTATCCAGCTAAAGCATTTCATGCTTGCTTCTTGCCTCAGATTGATTTTTTCTCTTTTTTCACAAAAATGATTCTTCTACTTCTGAGAATCAGAAAATAAATAAATAGATTTCCTAGTGTTAATTTCGCTCTTGTTAAACCCATTTGGGATGGGAGCGCTGTATTTTGATAGGAAGGTTGCAGTGGAATGAATTCAATTAACAGCTTTACAACTTTTAATCCATAGGCTGATCTTGTGAACATTACAGCTACTATGAGCAAAGCACGTAACTTAAAATCATAGAGCCATGGAATCATTTGAGTTGGAAGGGACCCATAAAGGTCGTCTAGTCCAACTCCCCTGCGCTGAACAAGGACACCTACAGCTAGAACAGGTTGCTCACAACATCCTGACCTTCAATGTCTCCAGGGATGGGGAATCCACCACCATTCTGGACAACCTGTTCCAGTGCTTCACCACTCTTATTGCAAGAAACTTCTATCCAATCTAAATCTCCCCTCTTTTAATTTGAAACTATTTCCCCTTGTCTTGTCACAGCAGACTCTGCTGAAGGGTTTGTTAACTTCTTGCATAGCACTGACTTTTGAGCTCTATGGATTTAGAAAAAAAAATCATTTAAAGGCATAAAATAACTTGGAAACACTGCTACCACAGAAAACAGCAGAATCCTTAATATTCCACCTCTGAAAATTTTAGCGGGTACATATGCACACACACACATAGAAATGACTGTGGAAGATACGTACTGCCTTATGTTAGATAAATATGACCTATAGATGACCTAAAGATTTCAGGTAGAACGCTGCCGCCACCAAAATAGTTGGAATATTTTTCTGTTGACTTTGCTGGAGAAAGTATCGTTTCCTTGGTGAAGCTCCCCGCACCCTTACATTTTAAGTAAAGTTATGCAGCTCAGGCTGCTCCTACACAGAAAATACAGCTTTTACCTTCCCCCCTTCTGCATCCTCCGCACACGTTCCCAGGCAGCTGTGGCTCCTGCTCTTTGCTCAGTTATTCCCAGGCCCTACAGGCACTCGGATATCTGAGAATTGCTCAATGCTGGAGCAGCTGCTTTCCACACCACTTGGCTAAACACCTTCAGCACTGGTCAGGAACCCTCCATGGGCCAGCATTGCTTTATCCCCAGACCGTGTGCACCACCACAGCACCTGGGACTTTTTCTGTATGTGATATATACTTAGAAATGAGGATTCCCCAGGAAAACATAGCTTTAATAATGCTTTCAGTAAAAGTAAATTAATCGGTTAAGATTTGTACAGCAATTACTCTATGTATTGAGCTACACAAATGAAAATAAACAATAATTAGCCTTGCGTGTTTGGCTAATTATATAAATATTTGCCATACATATTTTCAAACTAAACTTAACTAGCATCCATTTAGGAATTCTCCCAATGTGAAGGATTGTGCCACAAATTACAGAGTTGTTTAATATATGTCAATATTTTTCCAAGGAAATTTGCATGATATATGTACATATATTGAAGATTCTTGGCTGTTGTAAATTCTAACCCCACCTTTCTCATCAAAATCATATACAGCAAGATATGGCATTTTTTTGTGTGTGTTGCTTTCTTTCTTTTTTTTTTTTTTTTTTAAGCTGACCATCTCCTCCAATCATTTAACTAAATTAGTAAGGTTGCTGGAATGTGCTCCGTGCGGGGCTCTGCTCTGGGACTGCTCAGGCAATGGAGTGAAAGCAGAATGCAGCCTTATTATTAAGTGTAGCTGTTCACTGGGGACACTGTAAGATTAGAAATCCAGAATCCTCGCTGCCTGCCAGTTACCTTCCAGTTATAAACCAAAGTGTTAGCCATAGACTGTAAAATCTTTGATGATTTTGGCATGGTCATTAAGGATAGTGTGATTCTGCTCGTGATAAACAGATAGATAGAATAATTCTGGAGACCAAGGGAAATACTCAAAATTAATTATAAAATAGGAACAATAGGGAATTCTGGCTTCTAGGCAGGCTACTGTGCTTCTGAGCTCTTGTACTTAGAGAAACAATAACATATTAGGACACAGAATCAAAGAATCATTTGAGTTGGAAGGGACCCTTAAAGATCATCTAGTCCAAGTCCCTTGTGACAGGGACACCTACAGCTAGATCAGATGCTCAGAGCCCCATTCAGCCTGGTCTTGAATGTCTTCAAGGCTCCAAGGTGTGCAGGGAATGCTTTCCATTGCCTGAATCATTCCTTCACTTAAAGCCAAGGTGCTCAATGGTGTCTTTGCTATCTCCATTCTTGCAGTCTGCCCTTCACTGGGCTTTCCAACTACCTTCCTTAACACAATGTACATAATTCCTTCTCCACTGGTGAACATCATTTTCACTCCTTAAAGATGAAGTGATGGAAGGGAGGAGAAGGGAGGAGCGGGGAGGAGAAGGGAGGAGAGAAGACGTCTTTTTGCATCCTTGCATTTCAGCTCAGCCCATTCCATCACCCTGGACCTCTTCCCAGCACTGTGACTGCTCCAGGTGTACCACACAGCCACTCAGAGCCCCTTCTGAAGAACACAGGGGCCACACAGGTCTGTTTGTACAAATGCTTCTCACTAAACTGAGCTAGGCTGCACACACAGCAAGCTGAGGACCAGTCATCACTCGTATGGTTTCCAATTTAGTCAGCAACAGCCCTGGATTCCTCATTACACAAAGTTATTTCCCGTATGATAGCTGTCACAGACGATAAAACTAAATAAATGGGTGAATATAATTCATTCACTGGTTTATGAACCTTCGGTCCCACAGAAACACTAGGATACGGCAAAGCCAACTGTGGTGCTGCTACAAGGGAGAGACAAAAAGCCACACAGGAACACAGTACTGCTGGTTCACGGAGATTTTTTCTGGGAAGCTGAATGTGCTCCAGGATTGATGTTGATCCCCTCCTTTCTGGGTTCCTTGTCCCCACTGTAAAACATTTACCTATAAACAACAAAGCAAGGCACTGTGATCTCAAAGGGAAACACATGCATCAGCTCCAGCTAGAAATGGAAGTGCATTGGTTTTGCAAAGTTTTAGGTGAACGATTCCTTGTAATAGCAAAGCCCAGTTTGCTCCTTTAAAAATTGTAAGAGTGCAGTAGATATATAATAACAAAATTATTATTCTCATTACTGTATTTTTCCACCTGCTTCTGGTTGCATTTTAATGCAAAAAGCAATCCAAAAATACCAGATGATCTGTAAACTTGTTGTCCAGTTGGGATCATTATTAACGTGACACTGACCCTGCATGAAAGTTATGACAGCAAAGGTAGCTGAATTACACAGACATTGTTTGCTTTGGGATTTTTAACCTAAAAAGGCAAAGCATCACACAGTGCTCAGACAGAAATCATGCCTGCTATGAAATGCCAGGAAAGGGAGCTCAGTGTAAAACAGTCTTGAGGACACCAAGAATGTCCAGACTGGCACTGAGGACATTTGCAAACAGTAGTTAATGCTTTTCAGGATTAGTATTTAAGTACACAATGATGCAAATGTTTATTTATCCACAGAGTAGCAGATTGTCAGGATGGAGTATGCCAAAATATGCTTTGGCCGCAATCTGATGACAAAGCCTTGTCTGAGAGATACTGATCAGTCTGGGGAGCTGAAGTGACACAGAAGAGATTTAAAAAATCCAGGGGGTCTCTCCTCTGAAGCATACACAAAGTATTCATTAAGTGTCACCAGCACACAATTCTACCCATCCAATTTCCTGCACTACAACCAGATGTGAGGATAAGACGCTTTAGGGAAACAGATATATCAATTACTCTGTTCCTGGTGAAAGGGTTCAAAACTGCCTGGACTATTTTCTTGAGCAGCTACATATTTTCTGTTTACAGATTTAGGGTCTAGGGAGCACTTCAGAGTGCTGAACTTTAATTGCACAATTTCAAAAGCAGCTCTATAGAACGTTTACCTGTAAATAACCTCACCTGTACATATAGCTCAAATGAACTTTGTTTTGCTTGGTTGGTTTATAAAAATTTGCATACCAAAACACCTGCATTTAATACAGAGATTCTTGCAAAATGGAGTGGTGGTGTGGGATCTTAGTTACTCCACCAAATTCACTTCAAGGGTTGGAGCAGCTCCAATTGCATTTAATCACCTCCAGGGGAATAGCACCTGATGCACTCACTGCACTGAATGTTACCCATCGAGCTTCCTTCTATCTCTGTTTTCAAAGTTGGTTTTGATAATTTTGCAGGTTATGTTGAGGCTTGCTTAGTTACATTTTCATTAGTCATCCATAATGGGTCCTAATTAAGCATAATGCTGCTGCAGATACTTTGCAAAAGGCTTTTCTGTCTCTTCATAATCTGGTGTGACTTCAAAGTCTGCAATTATACTCAGTATGGTCTCCACAGTGTGCCAACTCATACAGAGAATTTACGGTTCACCACCAAGACCAAATTACCATTGTACATTCCCCAAAGGTGCCATACACATGTTTCCTATTTAAGTTTTTCCATTGCTTGCAAGACCAGATTTCCCCATGTGCTAAGGAGCAGTTTTGAGGAAGCTGCTGGCAGCCTGGGAACAGAAAGGAGCAGAGTGAATTGGCAGAAAAATGTCATGGATGAAAAGGAACTCCTGCTATTATGCGTTTAACTTCAACAGCTTTGGTTGTTCCAGTTCTGTTTTAAAAAGTCATCCTATATCCTTTAATAGGAAACACCCTCTTGTTGAATCCAGACTATTAGCTCTATTAGAGTCATCATAATGGAAAACACCATCCACAAAAATGTACTTAGATGTTAGTGAGGAATGAAATACTGTAAAATGGCAAAACATTATTTGAAGTTTCAGATCCATTAAATTAGTTATAGTGTTATCTGTCCAAAATTACTTTTAAACAAGAAGCTCTACATTCTTTGCTAACTGAGCAGTCCCCCATCATCATACTGCCATAGAAAGAATGTTGGAGTTGTCCAAATTCAGCTGCTGGAGATTAGACAGGACAAGGAGGAGTGGTGTGCATAGAAAACTCTCTACACATAGCTTCATCATTAAAATTTCTCTAGCATGAGCAGAAAAGTTATTAAATTTCCAATAAAAAATGTTTAAATGTCATTAAAAAGTTTCAGTTCTATCATAATTCTCCTTAATGGTGAGAATTTCAGTGCTGGTTCTCAGTCTTGAAATTGCATTTTCAAAGAACTCTGAGCTTTAAGTCTCAAATTGCCTAATTACCATATTTATTGCTGGATTCTGTTTTCTAATCCCTGATGACTTTGTCGGATATATTTATGTTCCCTTCATTTTACTCTCATGCAAGGACATACAGGAACTAGTGTGGATGCCTGTTGTAACCTGCGTAGAATAGGTGGCTCTCTCATCACACAGTAGTAATATCTGTTTGGCTTTTTATTAAAGACTCTGAAAACTATACACATCTACATATGAAAAATTGTAGCAGTGATTTTCCACTTAACATTTATCAGTGTTATGCTTGCAGGACAGTCATTATAATCAATAAAAATGAAGCCTCAAGAGTAAACCATCCAGTCTCAAGCTGACAGCACCAAAACCAGGTCTATTTCATTGAAGATTTGAAGAAGAACAATTCTTCTATTTCTCAGTTTCCTTTAATTTAAGTATTGCCACAAAAGTATAATTCAAGAGAAGAGGCTGGATATAATATTAATAAAAGCAAGCATACAGGCAGTCCAGGAGTAGAAAAATCTTTAAAATATTCAAAGAAAGGCTCTAGATTTATTTAGCTCCTGTAAATTTTGGAAGGAAAGAAGAAGAGGAGGAGATCATTGCTTGTTGTTGAAATTAAGATCTTATTAAACTGCAGCTCTCCTTTAACACTGAGTATGTAGAAATGCCACGATAAACATTTTTTTTGTCTTTTCATGGATTAAATATTTTTAAACAATATTACATCCCTGCCCAGTTTCCCCAGCTTCTAACCTTTTCAGCTCAACAGAGCTCTTTCCCATCTTGAAGTTGACAGCTGGCCCCAATCAAGCATGTTTTGTTGCAACTTCAGCTGTATTATACTAAAACCACAAAACATTAGATGTATTTTGATCAAAAAAAGGAGAAAAATTATCATTGAAACATACAAATATTAAAATATCAAGACATCATTTTTCCAGTTCTAAAATATACCCTTGAAAGAGAACACTATTTCAAAATGATGCCTTCTCTTGAACACTTCCAGAATGTTGGTGCATAAAAGAATCCTCAAAGGAAATGTAAACAGATTCTGCTGTTAAAATCCATCCCATTGGCATTACAGATTAAGCAATTCTGCAAATCACAACATGTAACTAGTGACCATTGTAAAGTACCCTCTTCTGATATTGACACTTAGTAAAGAATAAGATTAATAATAAGAAAATAAAATCTGTCAGTCATTTTGAATCACTAACTCTGTAGGTTTGAGGAAATTTTAAATTTACTGTAGTTGTAATAATCATCAGATATAACTCTGAAGAAATAAGGCAGGTGCCTCACATGGATTTCCTTCTTTACTTTTTACCTCAGTAAAGAAGAATTTTAAAACTATGAGCAAAATCCAGCTGTGGTGCTATAGTGTCATAAATTCATAGGTTGTACATTACTCTGAATTTTGGTTTACTTTCATGGAGCTAAAGGACAAGACATGGTGAAGAGTTCATGCTGCCCCTAAAATTGGTAGTGATCAGAATAAGGTGGTTAACTTCTTCTTCTGTAGTTAAAGATTGATATGAACAGAACTGTGCTTCTAATAGTTACTGAATTAGAAACCACATGCCAGAGAACATTTGCTAAAAATAACAGAAAAATGAAAGACAAAGTATGAACTGCAGGAACATAGAAAAAAATAATGTGCTGCATCTAAGAGGTTGGGTTTTTTTGTTTATTTTTGCCTTTTATTCCAGCAGAAATCTACTTTACACAGACATGTAAATATCTTAAAATTTTAACCAAGGGTGGATGAAAATAGGAAATATTCATTTCTGTTTTAAATGTACAGTGAGTTGTGGGTGATGTTTAGTTTTGCAAATATATTTTAAAGCGTGAAAAACTGTAAAGGATGTAAGCTCATATTGTACAACAAAGCAGCTAATTTCCATTGGTTGGACCTCAGATAGAAATATTAGAATGCATCCTACCCAGAATGTAATGACATGAATCAGATGTCACTTTTAACAGAACAAATTTGCACCTGTTTCACAAGCATAGTAAAGTGACAGAGTTCAAGAAGAGCCATGCTCTTTTGCCAAAGAACTAACTAACACAAATGTGTGTTCCTCTTGGAATAGACAGTCTGGATTCATTTCAGACTTAGATCCCTAACAAATTAATAGTTCACCTGTTAGTTAGTTGTATATTGAGCATTTTAAGCTTTGCTGCTCTGTGGGTTTTCAAACAATGGTCTGTATCTACAGCCATTAACTTCAGGACCAGCACTCAATGCCTGACACCAGCATAGCTTCAATGTGCACAACTTGCCTTCTTGACAGAAAAAGCCTAGGTACAAGCTTATGTCCAGAAAGGTTAGGTTAACTATGACTTGACTTTCTCAGCAATCTCAGTTTAAGCCCACTTCTCCTCACCCCCCAGTGTTTTTTAACAGTGTAATTGAAGCTTCAAAGTATTTTCATCTAACAGACATCACTTTCCATCTCAAATGTAGATAATTTTGGTGGTGTATTCTCAATATTGGTCTTAATCACTCCCTTCCTACTTCACATGGGCCTTGTATGATGTAGTCAAGAGCAGCTTGCAAAGTGATTTGACAGCTGTGGATGAAGGCTCACCTGGATTGAATTATTAGAATGAGAAAATTAGCCTGGATGGCCAAGGTAACAAAACTAAAATTGCATCTTGCTATCAAAGAGAGGGGTCATAGAAACTACACAAACAATAACTGAAATGATTAAAGCTATAAATAAAGCTGAAGAGGGAAAAAATCTGTAATCATGATAACATACAAAGTCAATTTGTAGTCATCTGATGTAAGATGCCTAAGGCAGAACATAGGTCTCATGAGGCTCCCTGTGTGGTCAATGGAGACAGAGGGCAATTCAGCCAAGAGCGCAATTTACGTGTCTAATAAGCCTGGAAAGCCTAGAGCTCCTCATCCTCCCCTGGCTGCTCACAACACAAAGGAAAAAAAGGCCTTCAGGTTTCAGTATCTCAGTTTGATGTTTCAAGCAAGCTATGCAGTGTAGATCCCTCAAAGACTTCAGCTCGTGGAAAGGTCCAGCTATGCTGTAAATGATCCAAGGATGTATGAAACAACTCTTCCCCAGGGCATGCAAACCAAGACAGCAGCCTGGGCAGAGAAAGAGAGGACGTAGCAAAGTGGGTAAGAGAGGAAGACCGCAGCTGGTATGGAGAGCTGGCATGGCTTCACAGGCAGTGCTGTTCTCCATTTCCTATTCAATTAGAGAGCAAAAAGACCTGAAAGGAGGATTGGACAGATTTTTGAATTGTATTCTACCACTTCACTGGGTAGGGAAGAACTCTAATACCTGTTTACAGAAGCAAATACTTGCACTGTCTTTGACAGAACAAGTCTCTGAAATCAGAGGCTAACTTCTCAAAGGGTGGGCATTTATCCTAATACCTTTTGTTTATGAAGGAAGCAGTTCCCTCTATAAGAAAAATTTCTTATTACAGACAGAAGGAGAATAAGGCAGCAACTTGAATGCACAGGGTAAACACAAGGTAAAGATCAGGCTTTCAAAGAATTAATTCTAAAGAAAAAATATTAAGGCAGCAACTCACAAGATATATCTCCAAAAGAATCAAAGCCTCAAAAGCCTAGAACAAGCACTTCTTATAAATTTAAATTCTACAACAATCCAACATTAATGGATTTTATGCCACAGAATCGGGGTTTAGTAGCTTAAAATCAAAACCTACCAGTTTTCCTGTTACTATTTAACCCAAGGAGAATAATGTCTTAAGAAACACTGACTGAAACAATAACCCAGATTTCTTCAAGACTTAACTGAAATAGCTATAAGACTTCAGAAATCAGCAGAGTGCTTTCATATACATATATATATACACACACTGCTTTAATGCTCTCTTTGTGCAATAAATTACTTTTCAGGATATTAAAATGTATCCTGTGCTGAAACTGGGTGCTGCAGCTTTTTGCTGAATCAAAGCATCCAGGCCTTCTAAATGAAACTTTTCATTATTACTTCTCCAATTCATATTTAATCTTCACAGTGGTACTATAGATCATCCATACTAAGACTCATGTTTTCACCAAGTGGGTTAACTGTACCTCAAAATCCAGCAGTGAATAATTTCAAGGAGTGCAAATCCGTGTAATAAGCACTTTCTCTTCCTTACAGCCATATTGCACAACCGATTTTGAAACACAGACTGAAAGACAGAGTAAAAAAACCACCAAAATAAGATTATTTTAGATATCTTACAAACACATCTTTCAAAAATAACCTGAATACAATTAATACTAAAAAAAATCCATATTATAAAAATATTAGTGAAAAGTGCATAATTTGATAACAGCCAACTTGTGCATGGTCTAATCAAATTAAGCAAGTTACACAGGTAACTGCTGAGATCTGAAGTAACTTGGGCAGATTTTTTTAAGTCTCTCTTCCTCTTTTCCTGGCACTATGCTGAACATCTTGGTCTTTACATCTGGGCTGAGGAAAAGGAGGAAATTAATTGCTATACCAATTTATAACAGTAGTTACCTGTCAGCTTGAAAGACAAGGAGACAGCACATTTCTAAATAAATATATTTATCAGAATAGGTTTATATGAATGATGTATTAAACAAACAGTCAGTGAGAGTATAATTATGCTTCTATTTCTTTTGTATTGCTTCTTGTCCTAGCGTTATTTATTGAGCTGTGCCAAAGCAAGATGTTGTGGTGGTCCAACAGTGAGTCAGACTGAGGAACTGATCTTGCTGGGAAACAACCCAAGGGAAAAACAAAGACATTACAGCTTTTGACTGGATTAGTTCCAGTATGGCTCACAACACAACTGTAGAAGGATTTGCTCAAGCACAGCACTAGAACACGCTGGCTTGAGCAACAGAGAGGGACGAAACAGCAATTGCAGAAGCCAATTTACACAGCCTTCCTTCCTAGATTCTTCGGTTTTATTCTCTCTTTGAAAATACTCCCAAAGCACATACAAATTTTGGATGCATTTTCTATTGGCCACTGTGATTCAGACATCTCTGATCTGATCTAAAGCAATTAGCCTTTTCACTTTCATAGATTTCAAGTCCCAGGAGATGTCCCCTGGTACACCAGTTTAAGTAAGGTCAACTCCTTGTCTAGACAGGGTGCCAAGAGCAGAACCTTCGCCTTTTGTTCTATAAACCTACTTACACTTTTTCTGGATTGATGATCAGCAAGAGGGCTGAGGTTTTTTAATTATCCACTGAATCCCAGCCAGCAAAAAATGTGCTAACTTTGGAAACATATTCCTTTACGTGTGAATTTAGTTAATTTGTGCGCGTGCTTTTAAATTAGTCATTATGTAAATTCCCTTGATATCTTAAGCAGAATAAGCTCTGCTATGCTTAACTTTAAATTGTTTTGTGCAACTCAGAAAATGGAACAATCATAGATGCATACCCATGAGAGTGTGTTTGATGAAGGGGTAACCAATATGTTTTAGGCTTTGTTTTTAAATAACACACCACTAATACACAGTCGTAATTTCTCTCTGATTTTATGAGCTGCTGCCTTTGATATGAAGCCACTGAACTTCAGTCAAAATCCCATCAATCATTGCTTAAAAGAGAAACCCAAGGTGGAGCATGAAAGAATATTATTTTTCATGCACTATGTGGCCAGGGTTGCTTTCTGCGTTGTTTGTTCTGGGGAAGTCTCTGTTAAGTCAGAGTGTGTTCTTTTCACTGAACTGGAAAGCAGAATGACACTGTAGAAATAGAAATGCTTGGTTAGCTAGTTTTTCCCTAAGCATAAAACCTGTAGGTAAAGCTGGACAAGTCACCGAGGTTGGTGGACTAACCATGCCCTTACAGCTCAGCTCATGTTCAAATTTTGAGCTTGATTAAATACCATAATTATTTTCTTTGAAATTTATGGCTCAATTTTGCTAAATCTAGCTCCATTGAAGCCAAAGTGGCACTGGACCTACATCCAGCTCTGCTGGGTCTGCCAAAGGGAGTACTGAAGGGATGATGCCTGGCCTTTCAGAAAGCCCATGCGGAATTCAGGATTTGCAGACTTTTTTTAATTACTCCTAAGGAATGGTATTTCCTTCTAGGATTAATTCTGTGACCACAGGTCTCTAACAATTTATTGCCACTCTTTGTTTTACTTCAAGCACTGATGCACCACCTCTCCCCAGGGAAAAGAACATGGTTTATTTAACCTGTAATAATTCAGCTTAGCAAAGCAAAATGCTATTTATTTAAAGAAAAAGCATTACATAACAACCCAACAAACAGAACCTCTAATCTCCAGCCACTTTTGTCCATACTGCTTCAAAGCTTCTGGCAAGATCTGCCAAGGAGAAAGAAATGGTGTCACCTTCTGGCACAGCACTGTCCTTGGCCCTGTTGTTTGTGGGCTCTCTTGAACTAAACCCAACCAGGATATGGCTCCTCTCAAGGTGCAAAATGCCAGTGGACAATAAAAATTATCCACTACTGCCTGCTATGCCCAGTGGATCCCCCCCAGCAATCTCTAGTTCTCTTTTAGCTATATGAGTACATTAACCCTCTTTATAAACCATTTCTGACTGTCCCAGGTGAAAACATCTTAGCATGTCTGAAAAGCATCTCTGAAAATCCAAGGTTTCCAAACTGTTGCTCTTCCCACTAGAACTTTTCAAGAAGTTGAAATGAAGAGAGTCAGGGAGATGGGTTTCCAATGCTCTGTACAAGTATTGTAACTGTCTCAACAGTTGGAGGGGCAATTAAAGCAATTGTATTTAGAAGAGCATGCTAAAAACTATTTTATCAAAAGAATTTTTTCTTGAATAAAAGACACTATAACTGACTGTAATGGGAATCTTCTGCAGGCAAAAATACAAATGTATAAAAAACTTCCAAACTAAACCCTTTTAGAATGCAGTAGTAAAAAACATTTCTAAACAACAGACTCTTGAAATCAGAAATCAAAAAGAGGAAGAAAATTGCAACATCCAGTAGAAATTAGATAGTTCCTTATAGGGCTAATGAGTTGGAGACTGCACATTCCTTTCAATAGAAGAAACATCAAAGAATCACGGATACATTTTCTGCATCACTTGTCCTGATCCCAACTTCCCCAGCCCTCCCAAAGCCCCCTCTCAGCAGAGACTTCTGCAGCCTTCTGCACAACTGCCCCACATCCTGGTTGTAAAAGCAATCAGTAAAATAGCCAGATGTGCTGATTTTATGAGAAAAGAAATTGCTAACGCAAGATCAGCACACTATACAGAAGTGCCCTAAATAGTTTAAATTCACCAGCAAGAGCTGTAGATGTGATAGACAGGGACAGAAGACCATGCTTCTGTGTCACTGTGATGGTCACCGTTACAGACAGCAGGGCAGCACAAAAACTTCCTATCTCTTGGCATTGCCTTTGCTAGTAAAGTGTAAAGGAGTTTTTAAGGTGGGACTCAAAGGGGCAAGATGTGCTTCTTTTCTGACCCTTCTATTCCTCACTCTGTATTGCCTTGCCTTCTCTCATATAAATTGTTTAACTTCCATGAAAAATAGAATAGTTTTCAGAATTTCTATGAGGAGTTTTGGAATTACTAACAAACAGACAAACTAGTCATAGAATCATACAATTATAGAATTGTTAAAGTCAATTCCTCTTTGCTTAATGTGGAGCAGGCAAGCCAAAAGGTTGGAAACGCATGGCCTACAGCATGCCCTTTGTCATGCCTCTTCTGAGGAAGTGCTGCTCTCAAGATTTTGCATCTCATAGCATTTCCTCCAGGATTCGTATACTCTGGCTTTCAGTGATTAAAACCATTAATCCTTAATAATTAATTAACTAAAAGAATTATTTTTCAACATGGTATTTTATTTGATGCAAATGAAGTAAAACATTTAAAGGATCTTAATAGGGCCCAAGAAGACATCAATTTCAATGTCAAGACTGAAATTAAAGGTTTTCTTTAAGTGCAAGCCAATAGATTGCCCCTAGTTCTGCAATTATTCCATTAATGGAGGGCTGGGCTGCAGAGAAAAGTGACTACATAGCCAAGGATAAGCACATTGCAAGGTACAGTGGCAGACTGGAATAGGTCTCCAGATTTACTTCAGTAATCCCCATATTTTCACACAGTGTAGCTCACTACCTCTCTGGTCAACTACCAAAAAAATCTTTAGACTCAACCACCACAGAGAAAATGTACAATAAAGAATCTATTCAAAAAACACAGATTTCAAACCAGTGTTTATGGGTGGTGAGAAAATTCTTCAGATGCTGTTTTCCTGAAAGCACTTAAAACTAGAATGAAAGCTGAAATTTCATCTTCATGGTAGAGCCCAGGTCCATGGTCTTAATCCAGAATTCTGTCTGATCTCAGATGATCCTGATGGGGGGATCAAAACCCCTTTCCTTCTCCAGAAGAGCTTCAGAAAGCAATCAAGATGACACTGAAAGACACTGAGTACCCTTTCCCAGGTATTCCCTACACAGTGAAAATAAGATGTCACGCTATCAGTCTTTCAGTGCAGAGACTAATACTAATGCTTGCTGTCTGGCTAGAGAGGTGACAGAACGATGGGAACTGCAGATTCAAATGGCTGTCAGGGAAGCAATGATGCTAAGCAGGAAAGAAAATGGACAAGTCCAAAGCAATCTGAGAAGCAGAGCTGCCAGGCTGTGGACAAGCAGCGCTTGCAGCTTGGCAGGATTACACTACGGCAGTTTTGAAGCAACATGGTAATTTACTCCTAAATTTCTATTAAAACTGCAGGAGTTAATGTGCAGTTCTAATGAACAAAAGCTGAGTCTCAATGAAATTAAGGCTTTAAGCTCCTCTTAGCATCTGTTTAGAGTTAAGGCCTAGTACCAGGATAGACTAAACTGCAATTTCTAAATCTCCTCAAATACATCACATACACACACACAAAAAAAAAATTGAATAAAATTATCTACTCCTCTCTCATATATTAAAATACATTTGTATAAAAATAAAGCAAACAAATAACCTTAAGGTTACTTCTGGATATACGGATGAATATGTTTCAGTGGCCAGAATTTTGTGAAATTCTACTCTCTCTGAATCTTGGGAAACCAGAAATGTCTTGTGAGAACTGCAAGTTCTCAGGTTACTTTGAGATGCATGAATCCTCTGCTGGTGGAAATGTTTGTCTATCACAGTGCTGACTCTGTATTCTTGCCTTATGTGGGGCTATATCCAACTTTCTGATTTTTGACCATGCTTGGTCAACAAACGTGGAAAAGAATACGATGTTCTAAAACACAAAAACAATTTAGAGAAATAAACTACATGGAAACAACTGAAGGTCTTCCATTTTATTTAACTGGCTTTTGAAAAGAATACAAGTGCTTTTAATACTGTGCTGAAGAATGACTACCTCTAGAATGCTTGCTTTTAATTTGCATTCTTGTCATACTTCAATTAAGTTTAATCACACTATCAAAAATAGATCCCAATGCAGTAACTTCTTGGGTCATGAAATAATCCTGTGTTCAATAAAGGACTAGTTACTCGTTGATAAACTGATTGTTTGCTTTGGGTTTAATTTCTAGTGTTGTTAAACCTTAGACTTCTAGTCAAGTACTACAGGGATGAAGGTTGATATCACCCTCTTCCCATTTTCCTCTGCCATTGGAAAAGCATGATTAGGTGAATAAACCTGCCAAAAGGTAGAATAAAGCAGGATCCTTTGTTTTCAAGAGGATGCTATTTTGCAGAGGAGGTTGTCAACTGCCCTAGCCAAACTTAGTGCATCCTTTCCTGAGGCCCCAGTAGTTTGGAATGGAAATAGCCCAAACTGGGGGGATATCTCCTTTTCCCAGTCCTGTTTTATAGAGTTTTTTCTTGCATCTGTGTGGAATAGTTTGGATGAAGCTTTCATCCAAATATTACATATTAATTAAATAATAATATTAAATACTGTTTTCCATATTTAAGTCTGTGAAATAACTAAACAAAGGGCAAATTTCTAATCACAAGCAAATTGTTCTGTTCTATGAATGAATGAGGAAATAATCATCTTATATGAAGAAAAAAAAAGATTTTGTCTTACTTTCAGTGCTCTGTCATCAGTTCAAGAGATGCTATTACCATCCCACCAGGACCCATCTTGAGAAACTCATGTGGCTGTGGAGCCACCTTCTAGCCAAGTTTTGGAGAGAACCAAACTTCCTGACTCTGCTAGATGGATTTCATTTACAGATGTAACCACACTGCAAATATTAGAGTTCAGAGTTCTATACTTTCTTGGGAACCTATAAAAGAGATTAAGAATTAATTAATAATCTGTGTCTCATAACATTTTTCATTTGTTCCAGCGCAATGCAGACTGAGCCCATACTGTCCTTTTGCTAGTGACACTCATCCACTAAGATCTGTCTCTGCCTTTATTAGTCCCCCTCTGGTATGCTTCCAGATACACACCAGATGGTGACTTTTCATTCAGTACATGAAAAATGTTGCTTTTTGGGAGAGGGGACAGCTTTCTATCTGTTTTTGGACAGACCTAGCACAGTGCAGTTCTGGATACCAACAATTTTGCTAGCCACTACAACCCTTAAAATTAACCATAATTTTGAGACTGGCTGTGATGGCTCTGATGTCCATCCCCAGTGACTGACCAATGGATCACATGAATGGCCACACAGCTGTAGAGAGCACTGCCATGTCTGAGAAGCCTATTAGTGACAAATCTGTACAAATTGGCAGGTTATACTAGATTTTCCAGCCTGTTAGACAAACAAGATCGTTTAGAGTTAAATTTACTCGAAATATGTAAAAACTGATGGTTTGAAACCACAATGTTTTCTGGAACAGCTCAGCAGCTTGTTATAATTGTAGCATGATTCAGTGCTTGGGCATCTTTCGTATCTCAAGTGCTGTCTTAGCAGAGCTTCTGACAGTCTGAATGTCACCCTCAGACATCAGAGCAGTTGCATGTACAGCAGATCAGCCAAAGATTTCTTAGAAGAATCCCTTGCTTCCTACAAGGTCAAAAGCACCTGCTTAAGAGACATTTCCTGCTCTTTCCTAATTGAGATTTTCCTAATCCTGTTGTTACTACTGTTGTTAAAAGCTTTGCAGTCATAACGGCAGAGGTAGGACTGTGCTGTGATCCCCATGTTCCCACTGGGAAGGTGAGACTCAGGGAAGGGGCACCCCTATGAAAACTTGAGATCCACCAAGAAAAAGAGTAAACCTATGTCCTGATTTAGTCATTTTGCAGTAAACCATTCCAGTCTGGTTGTTCCCAATTTGTCTGACAGCACCTAGAGCCATTAGCATTAACTTTGTTTGAAGGGATGGAGCACAATAGTACACTGAGCTATGTGTCGAGGTTATAGAGGCATTTTATCACATTCATCTTGCCTTCCTTACACACTTCCATTGCAAAGAGATTTCAGTAGATGTAGAAAACTATTAGAATAGACACCAATGCTTGCAAGTATGTGCCAAGTCAGAATACCAGCTTCAAATAGTGCATGACATTGTCTCTAAGTGGGTCAGTTCATAAAATATTGTCTGTTCAAATGATGTCCATGCTGTAGTAAGTAAAAGGGGAAAATGCAGTAGTAATTGAAATGATCTGATCTGAAAAGTGTGGCACCTGGTGCACATTCAAAAAACATTTCATTGCTCCATTAAGAATGCTTCTAGGACACAGGAAATTTGCAGGACTTTGCTCCAAAAGTTTGCAATCTAAAGTTAAAAAAGAAAGGGGAGAAATAAAAGGACCTTTAAAAGACTTACATGTTTTTCAATTTTGGGACACTTTTATTAGTACTTTTGCTTTATTTTATTTTTGCTGAGAAAGGGTCTTCGGGTGCATCCCTACCTCAAATGCCTATTCAGTGTGCTAATGAGACAAGGAATACATTGCGAATAGAATATATTGTGCAATTGCAAAGCATTAACCATTTCCATGTATACTTTAGTAAGTGACATTCTGATTCAGCTGAAGAATATTTTACTGACCTTTCCACTTATTTCTAGTTCACTGATGTGTCTAAAGCTATCTTGTCACTTTCAAATTCATTTTTGTTTTAGTCTAAGTGACTGTTAGGAGTCAGCAAGCCCTGCTGGAATGTCAGACAGCAGCTCAGCTCTGGAGGCACTGAAACGGACCCCACAGCCGGTGGGGAGCTGGGAAAGGGGCAGCAATTTGTGTAGGGGAAGTGACCCATGAGACAAAGCAAGACAAGCCCCTGCTGTACCAGCTGAAGCACTGGCAGGCAGCGCTTCATCCTTGTTGTGACTCTCAGCACTTGAGTCTAGAGGTTGTAATTGGAGATCCATGCCGCCATGCTCCTAGGAACATGGAGTGCTGTCTTCTACCTGAGCACAGTCGGAATGAATATGTTTCTTGATATGTCTTTCTGAGCCTCCAGCAGCAACAGGTCCCAGAATGAACTCTGTTTAGACCCCAAAATACTCACTTTTATCTCTGATTTTTATTCTCACTTAGAAATAGTAATTAATTCTGTGCAGAAACCCAGTCATGTCTATGCAATGTTAATGTGTCCCTGTGTCTTCCTGGCCAACTCCAGTCAGACTGATAAACACTTCAGATCTCATGGTCTTATACCCTAATAATTCAAAAATCATATTTAAAACAAATATATATATATATAAATTACATATATATAGATGCATTATATATATATGTATATTTCACATACTCATAGCCAGGAAGAGTCCAAGGCATTGCTGCCCACTTTGTTACTCATTAGATACACTCAGGGGTGCATGGCCTCCAGCTAATGTGAGGTTTGGTTTAATTCCACTACAGTTGAGTTAAAACAAATTACCTGAAGATAGACTCAGAAGCCAATTCCCAAAATTAGTCTGTCCTCTGGTTGCATGCTGATTTTGAAAAACAAAAACAAGCACCATTTTAAAGTGTGTGATATTTCCGGATTTTTAAAGCATATCACATCACTCTTCACTTTACAGTTTCGTCTGGGTCAATCACTGTCAGGTTAGTAAATGAAAAAGATGCTGTCTGAAAGAAAAGAAAAGAAAAGAAAAGAAAAAGAAAAGAAAAGAAAAGAAAAGAAAAGAAAAGAAAAGAAAAGAAAAGAAAAGAAAAGAAAAGAAAAGAAAAGAAAAGAAAAGAAAAGAAAAGAAAAGAAAAGAAAAGAAAAGAAAACATCATTTCTGCCTTGACATTAAGTAGATTCTTTTACTAGTGTATACGGGGAAAGAAGAGAAATTTAAAAATACTTTTGCAAACAACTGAAATGTAAGAATGAGCTGTGCAGGGGTAATTGTTTTCTCATCTTCTGTTATGAAGATGAAAAGTGCATTGAAAGATTTAACTTAAACTAGAGAGAAAAGAAATTTGCGTCCAAACAAATAAAAATGATTTACATTTCAAGAGCAGCTGTGGTGAGCTGTCATAGGCCCTGCTGGCTGCTGGATCTTGTGCAGGAAGAAGGAGAAGAGGATGGCACTGTGCCTCAAAAGGTGTTCAACATTAATAAGCTAACATGAAGCAGCAGAGGGCCCAAACCTGAGGATAAAGAGGGCAGGAGTGGCTCCAGGCCCACAGCATGGATTCCCTTTTCCATCTTCCATCCTCTGTCCTGTTGAGGAGGAGTGAGGGGATGACTGGATGTTGTAGAATTCAGTGTCAATATCCTTGCTAAAGTCAAGAACGAGACAATCTTTTACTCTTCCCTCATCCTCTAAGATGGTCATCTCATCATAGAAGACAATCAGATTGGTCAGGCATGATTTCCCCTTCGTAAATACAGGCTGATGGCCCTCTGTAGCCTTTCTATGATTAATAAGTTTGGAAATGTTTTCCAAGGTTATTTACTCCATCACCTTTCCAGGGAACAGGGTGAAGCTAACCATCCCATGGTTTCTCAGATCATCCCTCTTGCTCCTCTTGAAAATGAAGCAGCATTTTTATTTTAGCTGGTCACCTTACTTCTCTGAGGAGTTGATGGGAACAAATGGGCACTTCCAGGACATGATACATGATCTTTTCATGTTATTTAGTTTAACTGAAGTAAAGTGAAAGAGAAAGGTCTTCTCTTATTGACCATAAAGTGGCAACAGATCACCAGGTCACTGGTGTGATCTGGTGCCTCTGTGTGCATACCTACATTTAGCTGAATAAATCCAGAATATAAAGAACCACTGAATCCTCCCACAAAGACAAGCAGGTCTTGACTAAGTCAAGTTCATTTTTTTGACTGTGAATGGAAGCATCCTGCTGAAGCAGTCAGATACCAAGCAGGTCAATTAGATGGACAAATCAATGTACTTGAGTGCAAATGGACTTTCTTTTCTTTTGATTTAAGCAATTCCTCCTCAGAGGTCAAGGTCTACAATCTACAATTACATCCCCTTCTTTTTATTTTACCTTGGTTGCTTTGGTGATATCCATGAAGTGCTATGGCGGATTTGCTAGCTCTACAGTGTGATCTGTGGGCTGTCCTTGAACAGTGTCATGGCAAGTGTTAAATGGTATTTTAACATGATGTCTTCCAATGTCCTAATGATTTACATGCCAGAAACTCTACAATCATATCCACGGACCCAATTTACAGTTTGGAATCTCTTTCTTTTCTGTCCTCCCTCTCTTGGCTGCAAGAGAAATGAAGTGTTGATCCCCCATCTAGCATAAATTGCTTCCTGACTCAGATTCCCTTGTCCATCAGCAGCCTTTAAATTCTGCATCTATCTCTTCTGATGTCCAGAGGAACCTGGATCCATGGTCCATGGACTCATGGCTGCAACCACTGGGATAGGAGTGAATCCAGAAGCTTCTGGGAGAGACCAGTTGTTTGGAGGTTCAGGAGCAGTGATCCCAGATGAATTCGACATAAAATTTCAGGGTGATGAAAGAAAAGCATCTAATCCCCTTGTCATTCATTTCCACCAAAGACCCTTAGAGGGAGAATGTAAAATAAAATTTAAAAGCAAGCCAACAAAAAATTATCAGGGGAACAAGATACAGAAGAGGGAGGATAAAGGAGAAAAACACTTGGAAAAACATTTCCCTTTCCTGACATGTCTCTGTTACATATAGAGAGCCTGTGAGAAATACTGAACCTGTGACAGCAGAAACATCCCAAAGAGAGCAGTGTGTAGGGGGAGCACAATTAATAATAAAGCCCTGTGGAATTTCTGAAGGTTCAGCACAAAAGCTTGAAGCAGTCTTTTGAGAAGCCGAATCAGCTTTAATTACTGTACTCTGGGTTATTCTTTTAAAATGCTTTTGCAGTGAAAGATTCTCAGTCTGAGGGAGGGGAACATTGCTCTCTCCTATCATTTCCCTTCATTGTTACAGGCTTCAGCACACAGTGAATGTGCATGAGGACAAGCAGATCCTCCATATCTTTCATTTCAAGCGTTATTTTTTTTCCTTTTCATTAACAGCCTTCAGAAAGAACATGAACTACTTAGGGCAGATTTTTTTTTCTTTTTTTTTTTTTCTTTTTTTAAATATTTTTTTCTTTCCCTTTGGCAGCCTGGGTTAGACCTTTTGCATTCACTACACCTTGTTATCTGAAAACCAATATAATAGAGAAACACAGATTCTCATTACTAGTACCTATGCCATCCTCATGCTTTCTATAACGGCATTTTCAGCTCATAATTGGCAGTCGATGAACTGTGTTGAATAGTGAATGTGGTGCTTGATTTTTCTCTCACTTAGCAAAATCTGTGGAGTATCTCCCCAGTTTGCAACAGTGGGAAAGAGGGGAGAATCCACTCCCTGCATTGGCTTTCCAGAGCATGGTTGCTATGGTGCCTCACTCATCAGCAGTAACCGAGGAGTTTTTTTCATAGAGAAGGCAGAATGCTCTGCTTTTCTGGATCTTAAACACTGACAGAAAGGAGTTATGTTTTTTAGGGCGAACAAGACTTGCAGCTCCAGAAAAGGGCTAAAGTAGTGAAGAGGAGAGGGGGGAAGAAAGTGCGAGTAGGAATCTAAATCATTTTGCTTGAACTGCCTCTTCAAATTGTAGTGATGTACAGCATGAACAGGAACAGAAATGAATGGAAAAGACCTTAGCCAAAATAGGACTGGTGTTCTGTCTTGTTGGGTGGTGCCTTGCAAGAGTTTTTTCAACATAGTGGGTTTTACTAGAAATTACAACTGGCTACATGTCACTATGTACTGTCACATAGCTGAATGTGTAGTTGCAACCACCCGCATCTGACCTAAGAATATGCTTTATAGGCAGAAATACAGATGGAAAAAAATCATAAAGGACACAAAACCCTTTTTTTTCCCAAAAAGGTTCAGAAACAGGCTATGTATACTACTACGGGGGGAGAAATTTCCACTGTTATCAGGCTGTAAGTATCAGATCTGACTTGAATTTATTGCTTTTGTGCAAAAATACATGTAGTTACTTCAATTTAACTGTGTTTAACCGTGTCTTAAAACTTTTATGAAATCAGCAATATGAATGCAAGTGAAATAGCAGTTCTATAGGCACAAACTGCTCCTCAGATATCCAAGCTTCTCTTGTGACTATAACTAATTGCCTAGAATGGTCAAGTTTTCACAGAATCATAGAATATCCTGAGCTGGAAGTTTAGTCCCCACAAGAATCATCAAGTCCAACTCAATGGATTGTCTATTGTCTATGATTCCTAAACATTGATTCACTGCCATGCAGGTTGTATACACTAATAGATGGTTCTTCCTTTTCTTTACTTAATCCCAGACAGAAACATGGCAACAACACAATTTAAACATGAAGTAGGGCATTGTAGTTACGAAGCAAGTTGTATTCAGAATGATTGGAGGATCTTCAGGGTCTAAACTGAGGAATGGGTAGTTGGAGTGCATTTCTTTTGTCAAAAACTACCTCATTCACCACTATGTACATGCAAAATTGCAGTCCCAAGGTTCAAATACCCCCTGTGCCACCCAGCAGACTGTTCCAGAAACATAACTGGTTCTTGAGGACCTACCACTGAGTAGTAGCTGAAAGTAAGGCTAAAAATACCAAACACTTTCAAACAAAGTCATCACCTACTCTTTGAAATACGTATACATATATATATAAAGCAGAAGGAAAGATCACAGAAACAAAGAGTATATATGCCTAGTGCGCATAAGCTTCTCGTCTTAGCTAAATTCCTTTGCCCTGAGTTCTTTGTAAATCACAGCCAGCCCACTTGTGTTATGCTCATTAGCAGACATTCATTTCAGGCCACTTGCTCTATTGCCTTTTTCCTATCTAAATAGGAACATCAAGGTTTGGGTTTTATTTGCTGACCTGAATGGAGCTGAACAAATAGGCATTTCTTAATAAATATTTTCTCTATTGTTTCTTCAA
This sequence comes from Pavo muticus, assembly GCA_016647715.1. Lineage (NCBI taxonomy): Eukaryota > Metazoa > Chordata > Aves > Galliformes > Phasianidae > Pavo > Pavo muticus. The sequence goes on along the minus strand of JACDJE010000066.1, from coordinate 842,499 downwards.
GGACTTATGGAATTTCCTCAAGTCATATTTAATCTTTGTTATTGTCTCATTTCCTGTTCGTGTCGCCTGTCTCCGGTGCCTTAACTCTACACAACTAGAGAGGACTTTGAAAGTGGTAACATAATTTAAGTCCTGTTAAATACAAGGATCTGTTAGTCTTTTGGGAAAGTGAGGAATGACTGAGTGTAGTGTGGGAAGTTAGGGCATAACTCACAATGAGCAGCAGTGTCTTATCATCCATAAAAGGGATTTTCCTTAGGATCTCAGAGAACAAGGGCTGAATTTTACCTGACTGGTGTCCTGAAAGTCTCTACTGAGTAGGTTTCCATGGCCAAGAAAGAACTGTACAGCAAGTTACTGCTACAGGTGAAGAAAAGCCATTCCATAGTCAGGGAAAACTTATTTCTTACTTTTTGCACTTTGTACTTGAAAGCACAGAAATTACTAATGCAGTTTCATGGGTTATTTACTTCTCAACAAAGTCAGGAACTTCCAGTTTGACCTCACCTAAAAGGTCTCCACTGCATGTATGCAGGGTTGTCTGCTCTGTTGAATCTGATGAATATGTTTCATGTTTGATTTGAGTCCAGTTCATCATAGTCTGGGATGTAAGCAGTCCTTTCCGACTCAGTTGCAAAGTTTGGATATAAAGTTGGTCTTTGAAAACAGACTTCCTGCAATTCAGTTTGGATATAAAGTTACTCTTTGAAAACAGACTTCCTGCAATTCAAATTCAAATTCAGGCAATGTGGCTGGCTGCAGCTTATATGCGAAAACATAAATTTATAGTCTTCCAGCTAAGAAGCTTTTTAGACTAAAGGTTTTCTTTTGAGATGTTCTAAACCTGTTAATTGCAGTTCTAGTTGCTACAGCAATTTCTGATGTTAAGGTGCTCTTTGCACCTTCTTCTGAGTGTCAGCTTCCACCGAGCAGACATCAGTCTAGTCTGCTGGAGCAAATCTTACCTTGTGGTTTAGCCATGAAGCTCTGTGAAGGCCTGGCAGGAGGACATCCGTCTGCATCTATGAAGGATCATGTTAGATCTTCAGCACATCATAGGTTAAAGAGCCTATGCCATCAAGAGTCTATAAAGATATTCAGCCATATGTTCAAAATGGGAAGGACTATGAATGTAATGACAAAATGATGCAGTACTTTTCCCTTCACAACTAAAAACATTCTGAGACTGTAGAACAACTCACTCCTGTTTATTTAGGAGATAGCCAGTTTTATCTTCCAATTTAACAGGGAGAGAAAAAAAAATCACGAGTAGTTTTTGCTTGGTTTCAAAATGCAGTGATTTCTCTGGTCCATTTCAGTGGCTGGCAATAAATTGCAACAGTTCACTATAAATTCTTAATAGATGACCTTTTTGTACACTTCTTTTTCTGTTTCCATTTGAAAACCATGTAGGTTAATTGAGACATGGTCCTCAACATACAAACATTTGCTAAGGACACCATTAGATAGACTAGCAGCTGAAAATGCAAAACAAAACTAAACTAAAAAAATCTCTCTGAGATGGGAATCCATCTTCTTTTGTTCTTATATACAGAACATGGTTATGTTATTTGTATGGTTGGACTACTGTAAATGTCATTTATGCCATCAGTGCATCCTGCAAAAAATTAGTCAAGATTACAATCTTCTAATCACATATATAAATAAATTTGATGAAATTCAGTCTAGTGAAAGATAAAGCATAGAAAGTTTCAGACTGCAGAAAACTGAAGGGTAACAAAATTGCAAACACGGAAACGGGGATTTTATGTTTTAGGATGTGTTGGGAAGTTGAAATATACTCCTGGTGCATCATAAAAACAAACTATGAACAGCAGCCATGGGCAGCAGTGTGGGGGACTCATAAATAGGCAATAGCTTGTATACCCCCTATTCAAATCAAGGGGAGTGTTCATGAACTGAATTACTTTTCACTCTAAGCATGGCTGGCAGAGTGTGTGATTTAGCCTATGTGATTTAGTGTGGGGAGCTGTGTACACATTTTGTCTGGGTGATTTCTCCCTTGTCATTAAATTTGGCGTGCAGAAGCTGGCTAAGCAGTGCCTGGATTAAACAGTCATACAGAATGTAGAGGAGGACAACTGAATGGACTTAAGGCCCTGTTGGAAGTAAGGCCCTGTTGTTCTGAGTGTAAATGAAGTGTGTGCAGCACAAATAACCAACCAGCCCTCCATGTAACCAATCAACCCTCCTCTCCCATCTCTGTGCCTGCTCTGCCAATCAACCAAAACTTCAGAAAGGGCAGAGGCCCCTTACAGAGCTCATGCTCTGTGGGAGCCCTCCTGCTCCTCTCCCAGCTGTCTGGGGCGCAACATCCATGTTCCTTGCCAGGAACCTTCACCCATGAGACCACGAGAGATCAGCCTGTCCCTTCATCTCCCTGCCCAAGGCATGAAGAGCTCTCCTTTCACATATTGAGAATCTCTACCCATGGAGAGCAACGTGGAGCAGATCTCCACCCAGCAGCCCAGGGAGGGCCCACACCACAGCAGGGCGACATTTCCTGAAGGAGCTGTAGCTGTAGGGAGCTCCATGATACCAGGGTGTTCCTAAAGGGATGCAGCTGCAGTGCAGGGCCCCACCAGAGCATGTTCTTCTGACACTTCCTCCTTTCCAGTGATGGCAGCCTGAGAGAAAGAGGCACAAAGTCTGCTGCCTGTAAATGGGGAAAAATAGCTGCTCTGGCCAAATCTATTCTTAAAAATTTCCAAGAAGAGAGCTGTGCAGTGTACCCACCCCTTGCTCCTTCAGGCCTTTCCTGTCCTCCGCAGCAAAGCAGTCTTGAGCCTTTCCACCATGGCAGCATCCTCTGATAGGGGATGTCATGTACCCTCTTAATCTTTCTTAGGCTAAAGGACCACAGCTTTCTGTGGCTTGTTTCTTAGATCTCTGATCATCCTTGCTGCTTCCCTTGGACTCACCTCACACAGTTGAGATCCTATGAGAATGTGACCTTGATGAGCTCTTTTGTGCAGGCTCATGCCAGATGGATGCTGTTTAGAGGGGCAATTGCATGAATGCTGTTGAAATAGAGTCCCTTTGCAAACAATGGTACTGCTGGAAACATAGCTCCACTGAGCTTTCAAAAATGTTCTTCTACTAAAGCCTACAATGCAGCGAGTGTACCTCTGCCCATGGATGGGTCTATGCAAGAATTGCCTCTCTGCTGCAGGCAACCCCAGACAGAGATCACCAGCTCTCTGCTGCCAAAGTTTTTCTTCTTCCCAGCACAGCTTCCAAGAAAATTTGGGTCATGCTATCTGCCTAACCCTATGTGCTTGTAGTCCATTCATTGTTAGCAGAAGGAACTGAGTTTCTCATATATACAATTTAGTCTAATGTTAAGAAAAGGGAAATGAATTAAGCAATATAAATCTGATATCAAGTTACTGAGACAAGAAATTCTGTCACAGTTTCCCTGACAAATCTGTCATAAAACTCATGTATATTTTTTATTTTTTCCATTAATGCACAATTACAGAAGATTTATCTGGTTCAGACATCTGCTCTTTAAGTGTCATTTTAAGGGCACTACAGAACTTATCCACAGAGTGAACAGAAGAAGAAAAATAAGAGAGAGAAGAAAAGAAATAATGAAGTTGAACAATGACAGTTCCAAACAAAAGGCCTTTTTTTTTTCAGAGTTTGGGAGAAGGAGCTATAAAACACATCATATGTATATAAATACATATATATGTGCTATGTATAATATGTATATAATGGCCTGACATTGCTCATAGGAAAAAAACACGCAGTATTCACATTATTCTGTGGTACATGATAAGATCTCTCTCTATATATACACATATATATATTTTTTTACCCAGAGGTACATACTCAGGGATTAATTTGATACACATTTAATTTTGTCATTGATGTGACATTGATGTGACATTGATGTCACTAATGTGAAGCCTGGTGATATGTATACCTCCCATTCTTCCTATCCAGGTGCATCATGTGGCTTTATGTGTTTGTTTAATAAATCAAGCCAAAACAACTCAGAAGGACTGTGCATTAGGTTTGGAGACAAGTTAGTGCATGCTGCATGCTTAAAGGAATGTAAGTGCTGCATTGCCTTAAGACTGTACAGTAAACACCCCTTTGATATACTGATAGATTTACCTACTTGAAGAGCACGAGTGTAAGTAACTAAAGAATAGCTAAAGAATGTCTGTGCTGCCTGTATCCTAAGATCCAGCTCTCTATCCCATCTTTCCTTTGGCAATAGCCAGGAACAAACAGAAAAAGCCTAAGTGCACATGCTTCTTCTAATGTATACTTTGTTTATTTTCAAACATCAGCCTTATAATTCTTCTTGATGGCCTTTAGCACTTGGGTTACAATTACTTATGAATGGTCATTCTCATTTAGTCATCTCTGTTACCTTCCCTTACATTCCCAGTGCTATAAAGACTAAATATATACAACCGATTGGGTTTCTTATTTTCAGATTAAAAGACTCTGGAGCATGTGGTCTCTCCTCAGATCAAAGGCACTCCTGCTTCTCACAGTAGCTGTCATTTGTCTTTTCTCTTTTTGCAGTTGTCTGAGGTTTTACAGAACTGATTTTGAGGTAGGGGCAGGAAAAGTCACAGATAAGGCACAACACAGTGACATTATGAAGTTTCCTGTTTTATTCCCTGTTCCCAGCAGCTGGTAACTTTCTGCTTGTATGCTGACCACCAGCAAACTAAAGAAAGTGACTCCGTGATCTCCTCCTGATGACAATAGTTACTTTAGAGTCAATTGCAATAATGTATGCGTGTATTTCCATATAATAGATATTATATATATCAGAACTGAATTGCATTTGCCTTTTAAATCCCAGTTTCTTGGGTAGTTACTGAATTCCATGCATGCAGCTTTAACTTCATCTATTATTGTTAATTCTGTATTATCAATAAACATTTGAATTTTCTTACCTCCTAGATAAAGAGTACTCACAGATCCATTATAATCAATCAGTTCTGAGAGCTGACAAAGTAATTTTGGGGGTAACTAAAATATCTGAGTACATTTTTTTTCTTGAATCTGACATCTCAGTCTTTTGCTCCAGCAACAGTGATTGCAAAGTAGGTTTCCTGAACCTCTTGATATCCTCCAGCAGATCACTTCCTATAAATTTATCCCTGTTTGCCATAAGCAAGTTAGTAATGTTTACTTGCTACTTGAGTTGTATCTTGTCTTCTTCATCTAATGCTTTGTGGTTTTAATTCTCAGTAGGATCTCAATTACAAAGACTCTGGAAATGGTCAGATTATAGCAGCATAGAATCATAGAATTGTTTGAGTTGGAAGGTACTCTTAAAAGTAATTTAGTCCAAGCCCTCTGCAATGAACAGGCACACTTTACAGCTAGAGCCTGGTTCAGCCTGACCTTGAATATCTCTAGTGACAGACTATCCACCACCACTCTGGGCAACCTGTTCCAGTGCTTCACTACCATTATAGTAAAAAACCTTTTCCTTAGGTCCAATATTAGAAACATTTCATTAGATAAAAAGGCATTCTAACATGTTCCACGTCACAATTATCACCCTGTAAGCAGAGCCTGTGAATCATGTGTTTATGTCTAAAGTGAGATAGGACCAAGATGAGCAGCTTCTCTAGCAACCACTTTTATACTTTTCTTCTAAATACAGAGTCTTCTTTCAAGGGCTGTTATTCTTGTGAATCCTCTTTGCTAGCCCTTAAGTGTAAACTCTCAGCATGAGAGGCTTAAATTGGAGTGGGAATTGGATTAGTATCCCCAAACATTATGAAATCCAGGATTTCATTGGCCCCACTTTATTCCTAAAAAACAGGAGCAGCTTTCACATTTGTGGGTAAAGGAGTAAGTAATGGCTGGAACAACAGGGAAATTGCTGCCAAAGGCAAATATGAAATCCTAATGAGAGGCGGAGGCCCATCCCATTTCAAACACAACACCCTGATCTGTGAAGTACTCGATCAGATTGCATTATTCCTTTCAAGAACAATTTGGGAACTGAAAACTGAAGCCTTTCACTAAGTTTTTTTCTAAGCAGAATGTGAAGCCTAAAATTGGAATAGTATTCTTTTGGATAGGGGCCACATTTTAAAATGCAATACAGAGAATGCAGTATTTTGCAGCAAAAATAATAATTATTGTAGAAAATTCTCTGTAGAGTCTCCTAGACAGTCCTCAGCCTCTTATTAGCTAAGTGGTCGTCAGCAGTTATGTGGATATGTGGCTAACCTCAGCTGTATGTGCTTGACACTCATTCCTCTCTAGCAGCAGCGTGGATGAGAGTGTTTGTTTTCAGTACAGTTTTGCTTGTAGATACTGTAAAAACATGTAACTTATTCTATATCTATAGATATTGCTGGGCATCGCTTGGAGGAAGCTCAGTGATGTTAGCCAAAAGCCAAAGACAGAGAGGCTTGGGATTGCCCTAGTTTCCTGTGGAAGCACACTGGATCTGGAAGGCTGTCCTGGGGCTGATCCTGCAGCCTCACATGAGGCTTTGCCCCCTGTTTTGCAAGGACATGCATTTCTTGGCATCTTCCCATTGCACCAAAGGTAGGGTCAGGAGCAGAGCTCCCTCAAGTCTCTGCCCCCAGTCAAAGAACTTCTGCAGGAAAATTTGCACCATCCTGCAGGAAAATAGAACACTTCACATTTCAGTTTAAACCAATATGTTCTGGCTATTCTACTGAGAACAGCACAGAAATTGTCTGAAGCAACTGTTACAGAAGAATTATGAAAACTACAATTGGCAAATAAGGAATAATTATAGCACCATTCAGTGCAATCTAGCCAGACTCTGTGAAGTTTTCCAAGTGAAGGGAGAAGAGGCTGGAGGAGTATCAGCAGGGAAGAATAAAGAGCTGTGCTGGGGCATAATTAAATCCAAACCACAAAGGTCATGATACACTTTATCAGCTTTCATGCTGAATCTTAACACACCCATAATGTTATCGCTTCGCTGTCATTGTCCTCAAATTGAGAATAAACTGTCTGAAATCAAAACCCTGTGGTGCAGAGGAAGCTGAATTTGAATCACCTCTTTCATTTTTGTTCATCTCCATTAATTTGCCACTTGTTAATAACAAGTGAAGAACAATCAATCTAAATAGAGTTCCAGCTACTGGCTCCCATAAAGCAACAGGGAAGGAGATTAAATCATCATTATGAACCTACAGGGGGAATGTTATACATGGAGGGTAGGAGATGCAGGAAGGGGAAGTTTATTAGAACTGTGGCAGGAAGTAATTTTTATTTTACAGCTTCTCCATTTGATAAAACTTTGAATGATCCTGGACACAATTTCCTCTCTGAAACTGGGCAAATGAACTTCAAGAGATATACCATCATCAACTTTACTATCATCATCACCATTAAAATAACAAAGAACCATATTTAAGTACTCTGTAGCTACTTCAGTTTTTGTCTTTTAGGGACGGAGGAATTTGAATAAAAATATTCTGCCTACATGTGGCACTTAAACACCTGTCTCCCACTCTCAAACAGGCTGAGCTCTAAGGAATGCATCTTACCATAGCCAAATATATGCAGGTTTTGTGAAGACAGACCTAGTTTTGTGTCTCAATGTTTCCAGGCCAGATGCAGCTCCTTGACTTTAAGGATAGCAGATTGATCTGCTTCTTAGGGCTACACATATAATAAAGTGCCTCCTCAAATTGGAAACAACCTTTGCTCCACAATTTTTGTAGCCAAGGAGGCAATTTTCCACTACAAATAATCAGTGTTTGGTCAGTTTATCGATCAGATATTGTATTTCTTGAAACTCAGTGAGAATGAGATTTACAGCTCTGTTCCTAAGAGCTGCCACAAGATCCATGCATCATTGGTGCCTGACTTAGTAAAAAGACCATTTTTTGTTCTATGTACATTTGGTAAAACTTGCTCCGATCAACTTGCCACATTCTTCTTCCCTTTAGATACTCATTTCTGCTTACTGACTAACAGTCCAAAGCATCAGGTAAAAGGCCAAATCCACAGCTGAAATGAACCAGATTTATTCCATTGAAGTCAACAGAAATTTGCAACTTTATCTCAGCTGAGGGACAGGGCTCGGCGATGGGCTGAATGACAGATGAATTTTCCAGCTACTGAACTGTTTGCTTAAGTAATTACATCTCTCTTCTTTTCATTCCAATATGTATCTTATTACTTAGAGCACAGCAACATCTCACTACCCCCTGGGATACTGTTAACATATATGAAATGCATTGCAGTCCTTATTGTTAAAAAGCACCTTTCTGGGATTTGGTAACAGCAGCAGGGAACAGGCAAGAAAAAAACTTTAATTTCTGTGTAAGCAGTTTTCAAATTACATTAGCCATTCTCATCCCTTTCCATCAAGACTCGAATTTGCCTCAAATTCCATGAACACAGCTCAGCGCTTAGCATTCTGCTCCACAATGCAGTCCTAAATTAGGAAAACTCTTAAAAAAGTCTGTGCTGCTTATACATTAAATTGCCTGCAGGCAACCAGTAGAATTCCAGGAGTTTTCAAGCCTCTCTATTTGCAACTTGACAAACTTTTTCTTTCTCATTAAACAGGGCAAAACCTTCCTGGTCAAATGTGCCCACACCTGCTGGTAACATAGAGTTAGAATCATAGAATGGCTTGAGTTGGAAGGGACCTCAAGGTTCATCAAGCTCCAACCTCCCTGCCACATGCAGGGCTACCAACCTTCATATCTAATACTAGACCAGGCTGCCCAGGGCCCCATCCAACCTGGAATGAGAAGAGGGTGTCTCTTTATTTTCCTCAAAGTCATGCTCTGCTCCTGGGTGCTCTTGGGCTGAGCTGTCACACATGAAGCAGTAAGTTGTAAAACACTGTTTCAGTCATTGCACCCACAAGTTTGTTGTGTTTTCAGGTGGTGTTGCACATACAATTCTTCTTCAAGCATCATCCACATAGAAAGAAAAAAATCTTTAGTCAAATATATAATGTGATAGAATATCCATGCCTCTATAAGATTAAAACTCAGGTAGGCTATTTTACAGATATTGTAGTGTTTACAGCCATGATTGACTGGAAGAACTAGCAATGTCAGATATCTCCATTTTAGGGAGTTTCTTAAATGACAGGACAAAAATTTCTATCATCTGATAGTCTGGATGTTCACAAGTGAGCAGAGCAGAGCTGCTTCACCATCTGGGCTTGACTATCCTATTTACCCATGTTATCAGGTATGCACAGTGGAGTAGATGATTCACAGTGATAATTCAAAGTGACAAAGCAAGGACTTGAATTTGGGAATCCCACCTGTTCTCTTGGTGCCCTTACATTCTGATTTTGTATGAAAGACCCCCTTGCCACTTCTGTTCTAGAAAGAATGAGCTTAAGTGCCCGAAAATAACAGAATTAAAGTTTGTTGTACCATATCTCACTGATACTCATCGGCAATGCCCTGGCCAAAGCACTCACTTCTGTGAATCTCATTCTTACAGACAAACATTTTCTCTCATAAAGGGATTTTTCACCCCAAAGCTGGTCTGCGAGCCCAAACTATATTAACAAGTCTAAGGAAAAATGTTATTTCTCACTACAAATTAGGACTCCTTTGAGTCTTTAAACCAATCGTGTTGTTAAAGAAGGCAAACTCAATCAAACAGAAGCTCTTCTTGGTGACAAAAATCCCCATAATACAATATATGCAAGCCCTAATAAATGCTGTTGTTGAATTAAAGGAGCTGTGGGGCTGCATAAGCAACACAAAGTTGTCAAGTTGACCAGTTCTTCGCTTCTGCCAAAGAGAGAGGGATAGACTGCAGCAGAGCATGTGAAATGTCAGTTTGCACCTCTGTCAAAGAAGCTGAATGCCTGAAATGTCACACAGGCAGAGAGAAACGGGAAAAGAGAGTTATGAATCTGTGCTATCAAAGGAAAACACAACAAGCATTATTATGGAGACCTTTTCTAGATGGAAATATAAAATCAGATTATTTTTGCAGGGAAGTTGTTTTTGTTACTCGGCCAAGACAATTTCTCTGATGTGCCTCAGCATGTTTGTGCTGCATTGGGCCAGCACAAGCAAACATCCCAAGGGGAGGGACTTGTAGACACTTATTAAAAGTAGAAGAGTCTTAACAGAGTAAAGAATACTTCATTTGTAGCTAAGCCCATAAGTGATGCTAGCAATCACATTTTCACTACAGACATAGAGAACTGAGTGAGGCAAATTTATAAGTGAATCAGAAAATGCCACCTAAATCAACAAAATGGGCTGGTGTCCTTAAATGCAGGACAGTGGCTGGCAGAAACTTACTGCATGTAGCTTGCACAGATTGGGAAGTAATTCTGATAACAGGATATTTGATCATATCTATATTCCTGGTCTCTAGATGTTATATAACTAGAAATGAAAATCCAGAGGGATCCTTGAATCCTCAGCATCCCTCAGGCACAGAAGCACAAATCACATACCTTCACATTTTATGCCATTTATTTCCAGGTTTATGAAGGAAAGCTGATGCTTTGATAGTGGTTCCATAGTTATTGGTACCCAGATCTATGCACTGATGGATCAGCCAGCAATACAAATTTGATCTGAACTGGTCATTGCCATGCAACCATTCCTGCTGTGGAACAACACCGGATCCACTCTGGCAGAGACAGATGCAGATATGACCAGGAATGATGCAGTAAAAAAAATGTGATGTGGCCTAAAATCTGCTGAAAAAAATCAACCCACTGCATCCCTTTGCAGAATTTTGGGACAACAGCATGAATTCATACTTTGTTCTAATTGGCCAGAGCTTCTCATCCAACAGCAAAAGTCTTGCAGAGAGACACCCTTCATCAACACCTCACAGTCCGAGCAATGCTGTGAGGATAATGGGGCACAGTGAAAGAGGTTCAATTAAACATTCACGGCATCACAGAGTTAATATAGTATTGCAACTGATGGGATGGAAATAAGCAGGGGAAGGGTGATCATAAGCTGCAGAAAGATAACTATTCTTTAAATCTTGACAGTGCTTTTTAGAGGCAAGCATGGGGCTATGCTTTTACCTTTTTCTAACCCCATTTGCCTCTGTTTTCCTAACGTTTGCAAGGTACTAAATCTGCAGTGTTAAAACATAAAGGGCTGGCCTTACAGTGGTTTTTGTCCTAAGCAGATGTAACTATCAGAAATGCAACAGGATGATGGTTTCCCCGGTCCTGAATTGCTGACTCCAGAAGTTCAGATGGATCGGGTCGTTTATCTTCATTCGGTCATTGAAATTTGTTTCTGGCCATATAGTTAGGTGGAAAGATTTTAATGGCTGCCATCGAAGGTGCTGATCCGAAGACAAATACAGACCTCGTGGAATTGATGAGTTTGCCATGCACATCTTTCAGACTCAAGCAATTAAACCTTTCCCTGAAGTGAAACAGCCACAATCAGTGCCTGGAATCATTTAACTGAGGACACCTAACCATGGCCAGCTCCCTGGCTTCAGGCGCTTGGGCTAGGATTCTGTTTTGTAGGATGTATGCACTGGAGGGGGAAAGTCACAGCACCATAACCAGAATGAGAAATGGGACGGTGATTCTTGAGCCAAGAGCTCCTTGGAAAAACAAGCCCGGGGACACAGGAGCAAAGGAATTTCACACTGTTGTTCACTTCATAAAACATGGTGTTTTCGTGTGTGGTTTTTTTTGTTTTGTTTTTTTACAATGAGAATTTATATCATTGCTGATGCCAATTCATCTTCCTGAAAAAACAACTCTGCTAGACTTGAATATTGACCAGTGATTCGGGCTATGTCTTATGTAGGTATAGCAATTCCTGTCTTTTGCTTTATGTGAAAATAGGACTTCCACTTCTGCAAATTCCCATGTATCTTAGACCATCAGCAAATTCACAAAGCTGTGTGCTTCCATGTGATTTAATCAAAAGTAGAAGCTAAATCATAAATTGGATGCTGTGTGCTGCCGGTGTTTGAAGAGACGATCAAATAAAATTTATGAAAAATTCTACATATTTCAAGTATGTTTAAAGATCAGGCAGAATTACGACAATAACAGTCTGCTTCCGGCCATTCACTGCGCAGCTACTGCCTCGACTGCTGCTGCTGCCGAGATCTTATTCCTACAAAAACAGAGATTTGCCCTAAGGAAAAAAAGACTTCAGGATGTGCAGTAAATCTCTTACTGTGAATATTTGCCTGCATGCTTTTTAGAAAGTTATTCCCAGTGGAATTCTTCTCATTCCAGACAGATAGGATCCTACAAATGCACTTGAAATACTTTCTTATGCTGTGGAAGTATTATTATTGGGTAACCCTGGGCAAGTTATTCAAGGGCAACTCACTAGTGTCAAACAAGAATGGAAATGTTTGCAGGACTATATTCTGCATTTCCAGACAGGCTAAGCTGTCATCTCTAACTTTGAATCATGCAATTTTTACCACAGAACATCTTTTAAAAATGCTGCTTGTGTGTACAGAATTATAAAGGCAAACTTTTCCATAGTGCAAAATAAAAAGAAATAAAGGCATTTAACCCAAATATGCATAAGAAAAGATTCTGTCTGAGACAGAACAAAGCACTTCCAGAGAAATTAGAGAAATTCATTTGTCTTTCACATTTCTTTCTTATCACAGCAGCCGTAGTTCAGAACAATTTCATTCTCCCAGCGACACTCGTCCTCCTCAGGAGTCCTCAGTACTACCTTCTCAGGAAGGGTTAACCTCTATTTCCTTCACATAAACATCTTTATAGCTTATCTCCAGCCATGCTGACAGTACTCCTATTCAGAATCTGACTTATAAGATCTTCAACAAAAAAGATATTTTCCATTTTTTTCTCAATATCCTCTGAAAGCCTCTGACAGGTATACATGGAACCATCTCATCTCTCTTTGCTCCAGGACACTATTACTATACAGTAAGTATTAGTTTTTGTTTACCTGGTCTATTCTGCTCTGCACTCACTATACTATTTTTCCATTCATTCAGGACTTGAGGATCTGATATTTTTTTTCATTTTAAACAAATATGTACACAGTCATGTAATAGCTGCTCTGTGTGCTTCCTAAGCCCTAAGCATTACCTCATCCCTCCTCATCATGGCTGGTATAGGCTGCACAACCAGGGGCTACGATAACATCCATCAAACTCAAGGGCTATGACAAATTAGGAACCGACTGTGGGACATTAGAGACAGCACCTCATGGAGACTGAAGTGCAGAAGCAGAGGAAAAGGATGGGTGAGAAGAGCCAGAAGGATGTCTAAGGCAGAAGTAGGACCTGTGAAAAGTCAGTGTTGGGGCTGGCCATGTTTAACATCTTTACTGATGTGCTGAGGCCAATGTCCTGCACTTTGGTCACAACAACCCCCATGCATCACTGCAGGCTTGGGGCAGAGTGACTGGAAAGCTGCACAGAGGAAAAGGATCTGGGGGTATTATCTGACAACTGCCTGAACATCAGCCAGCAGTGTGCACAATTGACCAAGAAGGTCAATGTCATCCTGGCTTCTATCAGAAACATTGCAGCCAGCAGGAGCAGGGACGTGATCCTCCCCCTGTACTTGGCACAGTTGAGGCCATACCTCAAGTAGTGTGTTCAGTTTTGGGCCCCTCACTACAAGAAAGACATCAAGTCCCCAGAACATGTTCAGAGAAGGGCAACAAAGCTGTGAAGGGTCTGGAGCACAAGTCTTATGGGGAGCAGCTGAGGGAACTGGAATTGTTCAGTCTGGAAAAGAGGAGGCTCAGGGAGACCTTATCACTCTCTACGATTCCTTGAAAGGAGGTTGTGGTGAAATAGGATTTGGCCTCTTCTCACAGATAACAGTGATAGGACAAGAGATGATGTCCATAAGCTGAGCTAGGGGAGGTTCAGGTTGAATATTAGGAAAAAAATTCTCAGAAAGTGGTGAGGCCTGGAGGTTTGTAAGAAAAGGGCAGATGTCACATGGAGGGACATGGTTCAGTGGGAAATATTGCTGGTAGGTGGACAGTTTGACTAGATCTTAAAAGTCTTTTCCAACCTTAATGATTCTATGATTCTGTGATTCTATGAGAAGACACTCAAATTGGTCAGGACAACCTGTCCCCTCGTTAGCCTCATTTGGAGCACATGGTAGGACATTCCCAGCCCATTGCTGCCTGCCACATCAGTGCTGCCCACTGCCACACTTGTTTTCAGCCGGCAGTGCAGAAGAGCTGAGCTCTTGCTGTTACAAGGCAAGGTACTACGCTACCCAAATGTGCATAGAACATTTCACTCTGATGAAAATCAGAGGAAGTTTTATCTGAAGTGTTCTTGTACCTGTAAAACCAGGGTAACGATCTGTCTTCACGTCACAGATATTTTATGGAAGTTAATGGTCTGACTAATTAATGTTTGTACAGTATTCAGATACCACACTGATGCAGAGATTAATTAATAATTCTGTCCTCACATGAAGGTCTGACTCACATTCAGCAAGAGCTGGGAGCTGGGAGCAAGTGTCACAGAGTTGGTGGGAATGTGCTGTCTTATACAGAGGCTCACATTGTACTGAGCAGCTGGAATTCAGTCCTCTGTCAGGCTTCTTGGCTCTGAGTTATTTCTCAACAACTAAGCATACCATACCCACTGAGTGTGGGGGATCATGCAAGATATTGACAAGCTGATCATTAACAGAGCATGACTTGTCCTGTGGTGATGAAGTTCTGGGGAAAAAAAAGTCTACAATATATTAGTAAAGACTGGTTTATTTGCAGAAGGGAAGTGAATTAAGGATTCCCAAATAAAATCACAGAATGGCTTGGGTTGGAAGGGACCTCGAAAATCGTTTAGTTCCAATCCCCTGCTTTGGGCAGGGTTGGCAACCACTAAATCAGAAACCAGAATCAGTTTGCCTTGGGCCCCATTCAACCTGGCCTTGGATGCCTCCAGGAATGGGGCATCCACAGCCGCTCTGGGCATTTCTTAATGCTGTGGTGCAGGCTGCCCATGCAAACTTCTGTTTTGTTTTCTTTCAATTATTACTTTTAATGAGGAATGTTTGTTGCGTAACATACATTTGATCTGTTTCCATGAAGCAATCTTGGTCCAATGCTGTCATTTCACTAAACACAAGTTTGCTGGTGAGCATCCTCCTTGTAAAGCACATCTATTCTCCAAATGTTAACACCTGAGAGAACCATTTTTTTCTAGATTCAGAACCATCAAAGATGCTGGACAGCTGCCCAAGACACAGCACAGCAGCGCAGTAATTCTAATCATGCCAAAAGAAAGCAGATTAGAGGCATATGCATTTCTACCAGCACTGTTAAACAGATTTTCTGTCCTGTGCACTGACGCTCCTAGCAGATGCAATCAGAAGCTGTTTTTTAGAAGCATTATCTTCATTTCATCATTTTCTAAATGAACTGTTTAATTTCTGAAAGGCTGATATACTTTGCTTCTATGTTTCTCAAATTTAAACTTTGTGAGTTTTTGTTTTGAAACAGTCTTTTTCATCTGAGTAATATAAAGTAACAAAGCAAAGCAAAAAAGACACAGAGATCAACAGCAGGTTAAATAGCTTAACAATGAATATTTCCTTTGGGGTAAACAAACAAACAAACAAAAATCTACTTGACCCAAAAATTTGTCAGAATTGAACGATTTGTTTGATCTGATTTTTCCCCTCGTTTTCATTTTGGCTGGATTGCTGCCCAGCTTTCTTTAACCTTTTTCTTGGAGGCCCCACTACTTCTGTGAGAACCAATTCCAACTCATACGTGGCTTTGCTCTTAGTTCCCACCTGTTTTGCATGAAACTGAACAGTCTGAGTGTGGAAGCACAATGAACTCTAGTTCAAGCATTGTTCATGCTAACAACATCTCATTTTGCAACTGGGATATGGCTATGACAGTAATCCATTAAGAGCTTTCCAACATTATCCACATGCTTCATCGCTCACCCTTTTCCTCTCATTCGCTTCCTGCCTGCTCTGTGGCTTAGCACCACAGCGGAGATGAATGTGGGACCACTGCTGTCATAAGACACATGAAAAAAGCAGGTGTTTGCCTCTTTTTCTTGACCGGTAGCCACTGCTCAGTTATTTTTGTGCACTGTCAGTGATGTGCTGCCCATCTGGCTCTGTATGCTCAATACGAAAAGTGCTTCGTATGCTTCTGAAATCAAGGTACATGGTAAACAGAATTGACTGGGGATGTGCAGTGACCTTCCTCACACCTCTAACCTGCCCTGTGCGTTACACTCCATGGCACAGTAAGGGCTTTGAAGGAACAGAAAGAATGCTCATTAGTCAAATCAGCAGTACAGTATAAAAGCACATCACACACATAATCCTAACATGCAAATTTAGCTGTGCCTTTCCTGAAACAAAGCACTGTGCTGCATATAAATGGAGAGGATGGCTGAACCTCACACAGAGGATTCAGATTAGCACCTTGCTTAAGGCAGTAGTGGAAGGCACTCACACATGGCAGCGTCGGGGCCAAGATAAGAACCTACAGATGATAAAACACATCACGTATTTTACATAGTACCTTTTGCATCCAGGAAACAAATGATCAAAGCCTATTCCAGCAGACAGATGGAGAGCTGAGTTTCTCAGTGCAGCGATAGTCATTTAAGTCAACTTTGTAGTGGCATAGTGCTGAGTAAGCTGAGCGCAGTAGACACTGGTTGTGTGGAGGGAAAAACAATAGCAAAACGCCAGCAAATAAACTCCTCTGATACATCAAATGATCTCATGCTTAAAGAACTTGAAGGAAATCTGCTATTCTTGTGAGCCTATGCCTAGAAAATAAAGCTTCCGTGATCTGATACTGAACCCGGTTAGTCATCAAATCTGGAAGAAAACAGACAGGAGACAGACTAACACAAACAGTAACCCATCAATTCCACGGCACATCAGTAAGAATTTCTTGTCATCCCCTTAAGCCTTATAAGTTTTGATTATGATGCTTTGGGTGACATACACACCATTCATCCGCTGAATTTTATTAATCTCCTTTTGCAATAGCTACACCACACTTTATCTGCTACAGCCATCAGTGATGAATATAGCATCAAATGTCTGATGGACTGCACATCTCCATGAGCCTCTTCCACTCTGAACATTCAAGGTGTGTGATGAGCAGCAGGGCAATCATTCATTGTGATGTCTTCCAAAGCAGGAAAAAGATGGGCTAGGAATAGTAAATTGACCTATGGAGTGAGGGAAGGTTCTTTAGTTAAATTATGACCCCTAAAAGAGTCTTAAAGAAGCATGAATGGAAAAGGAGTCTCTACCCTGCAATTTGCTTAGCAGGTAATGAGCAAGGAAACACAATTCTGCTTTAAAAACGTCTTTGGTAGTTTGTAATTCCCTCCTTTCCCTAATATTCCACCACTGATGTTGTTCAAAACCCACTGTCTTATGGGTCATATCATAAAAAACAGGGTCATATAAAAACATGGGTCACACCATAAAAAACAGAGACCTGTCACTGACACTGCCAAAATTGCAGTCAGAGCCATATCTCTTAGAACATAGAATCATAGAATCATAGAATGGTTTGGAATGGAAGGGACCTTTATCATTTAGTTCTAATCCCCTGCTATAGGCAGGGACACCTCCCTCTAGACCAGGTTGCTCACAGCCCCATCCAGCCTGGCCTTGAATGCTTCCAGGGAGGGGGCATCCACAGCCTCACTGGGCAACCTGTTCCAGTGTCTCATCACCCTCACAGTAAAGAATTTCTTCCTAATATCGAGTCATTAATTTCAGATGAGGTGGGAAAAGCAAGTTAAAACCTCTGTTTCATCATTAAGTATTTATCGTCAGGTTTCCTGAAGTAAACTGTGATTTAGTGCTACATTATGTTTGTCTCAAAGATACACTTTAAAAATTAAGCATATTGTCAACTTTTTTACTACATTACCTCATGCACATTCTATCCATTATACTTTCAAAAGAAATAAAAATCAGTCAGATCCATTTGATTACTCTTGCCCTAAATTAAACCATCAGCCCATCTTCTATAACAAGCTCTGTCTTATACCATAAAACATGATTAGAATTAATTTGCATTGAAGTTTGCCTGTATAAGCAGCACAGAAAATGCCTCCTTAATATGTCTTTTCTAGCAAACACTAAATGACTTATGATGTATCAGAGGACAATTTTACATCACAGATATTTCTAATTGATGACTATTTCACAGTTTCTTTAAATGGGGCATTTTCCTCTCCCACTGCTATTACATGCAAACGGTATGTGAGTGCTGCCAGAACTGCATAGTGACTCCCAGGGCTAGAGAGATGAATTCAACATAGGAAAACACACAGTGTGCACTGGACTCTGAAAGGAAGGAACTCATCATAAGGATTGAATCTTTAGTAATTTGCCCTTAATGCAAGCCCAATGGGTGAAATAATGTTTAGTAACAAAGTGTTAGTAGATTAGCCAAGAAGGGAGCATTGATAGAGGGACAAGAGAATTACCATGACTGCCCTTGCAGCAGAGATGGGGACCTCTCTGCATGCACACAAAAAGTCAGCAGAATTGTACTGCACACACTGCTGTGATAACTCAGCCCACCTCATTTTCACAGGAACTGCAACAGTCCTTAAACAATAGTGTACTTTGTTAAAATAAAACCGAAGCCCAGAATCATGAGATGAGTTCAAATAGTCCTCCTTCTCCTCAGCAAAACAACACAAAGAACTGCTTTCTGCACAAAGCTGTCTGGCTGGATTATAATTATCATAACCACACAGAACATTTTCTTTCCATTTCTCCCCTTACCAAGAACTATTGTAACTCTTTGTCAAGAAACTTTATGAAAAACAATGACATCAGGGGTTAATAAAGAAATGCAAAACCCTTTAGTTTCATATGATTCTATTATAATAACATTCTTCTTTCCTTCTTATTTTAGCCTGTTCTTTATTGTTTACCCAATAGATTAGATTGGCATTCAAGAATAGTTTTCTTGAGTACTTAAATTACAAAGCAACCGCTATGCAGTGAGCCTTGTTACACATGGAGCTTTTGTAGCTTTAGTGGAGGGTGGGTGCGCATGAGAAATGAAACAGTACTTCCTTCTGCAGGAAAACAATCTACAGCTTTTTTCTTTTCTTTTTTTCTTTTTAATTAATGCTACCAAATAGCTCATAAGAGATGCTGCTAATATCTGCCTCACTTGATTCATTCTGATTTCATTCAGCCATCAGAAAATCAGGTCCTCCAACAAATACAGATGCTATCTATCTGAAAATAAAGGCCATCTTTAAAGAATCTCACTGTAACATCTATCAAAGGAGTATCAGAGAATCATAGCATCACAGAATCCCAGAATGGCTGGGATAGGAAGGAGCCTTTGGATCACATATGGTCCAAATCCCTGCTCAAGCAAAGGCACCTAGAGCAGGCTGCCCAGGGGTCCTAGAGCATGGCTCCGCCTTCACTGCATCCTCCCTTCTCATATTTAGGCACACTGATAAAGATCCCCCTGAGCCTCCTTTTTTCCAGGTTGACAAACCCAGCTGTCTTGGCCTTCCCTCACAGCACAGGTGCTCCAGTCCTTTCATGATCTTTGTAGCCCTGCATCAGAATTTCTCCAGTAGCCCCATGTCCCATGCTGGTGAGCATCTTAAAAAATCATCTGTGTGATTTTAAGCAGAAAAATCAAAACACCTTGAGTTTAAATATCATGGAGCCTGTTCCAACATGTGCGTTATATCTTCAGGCTTCATTCCTCCTCTAACAAACCCAAGTTCCCTGGTGGCATTCATGTGAACTCTTTTCTTTCTCTTGGTGTTGTCTCTGACACTGTAGCTTATACTGGGTACAACTACATGATGTAGTGAAGTACGGTGCAGGTTTTACAGCTAACATCAGTCCAAGATGATGCATCAGCATGTCTGAACAGACCTCTCTGGGAAGATAATAGGAAGAAAAGAAACTCTCTAGTCTATATATCAACATAAAAAAGCAGAGCATGTCACTTTTAACTGCTGCTGGAATGACAAATAATGAAAGATACTGAAGAGAATATCATATCTGTATTAAAGATCTTCTTATTGCAAAAACAATATCTATAACAGTAATTATTTTCCTTTTTAATTTATCAGTGAGAAGAAAAAAATTTTTTTACTCATGAGGTCTCCAAATATCCATGATTTTTGAGATAGGAGTTTGTTTTAGGAAGTTCCTTAAGAAATACAAGATGAGAAGTGAAATAGTTTGACACATAGGAAGAAGCATAGCAGAAAAAAAAAATTAGGTAAGGTGCGAATTTATTTGAAAAACGGGATAAACAAATAGCAGGTCAAAAGCAGATCAGGGCTACATGAGAAGTCCAAAGAGCAGACTAGGAGTTAAGTTTGACACAGAAGAGGCACTGATAATGAAGTGGAAGGAGGCAAGTGATATAGAGAATGGAAAGAGCAGTAGACACATCTGCTATGTAGTGAGGAAAGATAGTTATCATCACCGTGAGTTGACCATCATCATGATTCCAACAGGCCTGGATGAAAGATGGAAGGGTTATGGCATATAAGGTTGTGATTAAAGCACTGAGGAAATGGCTTTTTTTTTTCTTCCAGTCAGAATATTATTAGTAATATCTCTCTCCCTTTCTGTTGCCCTCTGAATTTCTCACAGGTCACAGGCATGTCATGTTTTGTACAAAAAATGTCTGAAGACTTTTCAAGAGCTTACCAGAGCTGGTTTTCTTACTGAAGAATGGTAGATCACCAGAGCAATAAAATGAGGCAATATTGAAGGTACTTTACAGAAAACATAGGAGAGACTAAACCACTCCGTTATCTAGTACTTGGGTTAAATTTAACTTAAGAAGTTTCCCCTTAATAAGAACCTAACACTATGTTCAGAATGTTAACTGTGCCACTCTCCTGGGGAATTAAGCTTTGTGCTGTCTCTCTGCATCAAGGTAGTTGTCACAGCTGTATATATCATTCTGATACGTTACCCCGGCATTCTGGCAGACATAGTTACATACAATGAATGGCACAGTAGTCACACTTAGTGGCACTGTGAAAGAAGCAGGAGCCCTAAAAACAGGGCACAATAGAGACCAGATAGCATGAAATAAAGCAAATTAGTTTCTTTGCTTACTGGTATCAAGTGGAATTGGTGTCAGCCAACTGTAAGCTCTTATTGTGAAACTCTTGAGTTCCTCAAAGGGGATTTTTACTGTTAAATCCTTTAACAGCTATGAAAAATTAGCGTCAGAAGTAATCCAGTGCTTATATACAATTCTATTCTTTCTATTCTTTACTGTAAAGTAACATATTTAAATTTAATTCACATAGCACCAGTTTAGCAGTGAGAAGACAATGTTTACTTTTCTTTCTGAGTTAACTTTAATTATTGCAACTAGACTATAGATCAAGCTGCTATATCTGTATCTTAGTATAAAAACAACCACGAGTGGACATCTGAAAATGAGAGTTCAACAAGTAATTTCTCTTCCTTTTATCAAAAAGCACATTCTTTTTTTGCCACTGCTTTACATATTTCATTCTCAGAGAGCAGTATTCCTCTAGACAAAAAAAAACCACAAAAAACAAATCATATATATATACTTATATATTATTTGAGAAAGAGTATTTGCATTTACTGTGCAGCTCATATTATTGTATTTAGCTTTATGTTACCTATTTTGTTACTCAAGAAGTCCACCAAGGTGTGAGTATAATCCCATCTACAGAATGTGGCAATAATTACAATTGCTGAATGAGATCAGCGAGCCAAAGACAGGTGCCTTCAATGAGCTTGGCACTGATGAGGAGACCTGGGGAATTTTTCCAAGACTGAATCTGAAAATTACCCATCTGCCCTGAAAGGCTCTGAGATTTCTCTTGCAGAAATAGCAAAGGCAATATAAACATTGGGTTTGTGCTATGGTAAATGCATGCACGTGAGAGGAGAGAGCAAGCTTACTCAGCTAAGTCTTACACACTTTAATATTCATCTTTCTAATACGTCAAGTAAGAATGCAAACAATACTTTCTGGTCAACTCTGAAGAAAAAAAAATAACTTCTTAGAAAAATATTCTAAATAAAATGTTAATGAACATCCACTAAACTAATTACATACTTTTGATGCTAACTCCCACTTAATGCTTGCAAAGGTTAACTTATCTAAAATGACAGTAACTACTCAGAACAGTGAAATACTTTGTGTAAATTTAATTTCAGTTGTGGATCAGGACCCTACAACTATATGAGATTTATTTGAAGCCATTGGAAATGTATGTAAATACATATATATTGGACTTGAGGAGGAGGATTTCTGTTTGTATGTTCAAGCTGCAGAGTAGCTTAAACTTTTTCAATTTTGTAAGACCAAAACTTTGTATCTGGATTCTAGGAGGGGTATTAGCTTAAGAAATTGAGTTATTCCAAGCAGAACACTCAAACCTTTCTTCTAAAACAAATATGAAATAATAATAATGCAATTCTTAACTGGAGTCTCATGGCCTGACCAGATCATTAACTGATCTACTACGGTTTACCTTGAGAAAGCTCATATAGTCTTTCCAAATTATAATGTAAAACTCATTTCTTTAACCATTTTTGTTGAAGATTAAGACCACAGTCATTAAATTTCTATTGTATTTTACATTCAGGACATACCACAGAATCAAATCTGTCAGAGACCCATGATACAAGCTGAAGATCTAACCCAGCCAGATCAAAATAGTTGAAAGTGGAAATCTGCAGATGTCTTCATTTTTGGCTTCTGTTGAGAAGGGACAAAGGACCGATGGTAGAGGGAGCTTGGTCACTCCATAGACTGTCCACATGGTGATCAAACAAGGAAGAGCTGGAAGCAGCGCTGACAATGGCCAGATGGCCCCTCCATAACGTTTGGGAAGTTGGCAGAGAAGTGTGGGAGAATAACAACATCATGGTCACAACCATGAGTACACCACACTGCAACTAAAGCTAATGAGAGAGGTATGTGAACTCTATAGCTGAGGGTGGGTGAACTCCATAGCTGAGGGTGCATCCTTCTCCTGGGCCAGATAAATACCGTTTACTGCAGATATCCAATCTTGATGATCCTAATCACACAGTCAAATAATTCATCCTAGCTTTTATGTGGGGCAACCTAGGAAGATACAATAGCAAAGCTTTTAAGGAAGTTTAAATTCCTGGTTCTAGTATTACCTTATAGATCCTCTTGTAATAAAAAGGCAAGTTGCAGTTTCAAAGAGGACCTGTGAAACTCAGTTTTTAATGTAATAAAAATCATAAGCATCACAAATTACTTCCTTTATGTCAGCATAAGCAGTTTTCTAAAGCAGAGTAACAAAGCCTTCTGTTTGGGAGGTTTCTGTTGTTGATTACAAAGAACCCAAATAAGTGAGGCTTTGCTCTGAATGCCATTTTTTGAAGCAGGCATTGCATGCTACGCTTCCATGCACACAGAAATTAAATCTCATGGTGATTATTGAAGCTTTCCAAACTGAGCTGAGTAAATATTCCTTGCTTCAGTGCAAAACCCCATAAAATCAAACAGCAGTTGCTACAATCACTGGGTATTTCTTCTGATCAAGGAACAGTCACCCTGCAAGCTGAAGGCCCCAGCACCTTGGATGCCCATTCTGTGGCAACTCTGACATTGCCTTGAGGTATTAATGGCTGTGCCAGACTGCAAAGCAATAGCTGCTACACTGTGAACTCAAATTGTTCACTTGCAACACCAGAAGCTTTGCTCTACCTGCTGTCCCTTCGCTGATGGAAGATGTAGTGCAGGGAGACATTGGGGTAAGAGCCACATGCACCTGGTAGTTGATTTCTCCATCTGGGAAAAGTGTCACCTTTCTGAATAACTCAAAGCAAAAGCAACTACATTCACTGAATTTACTGGTCACAAATGAGAGTACTGCATGGATAAGAATGGGAACACTTTGGGTTGGACAGTTAGACCATGGATGCTGCAGATGTTCCAGCCTCAGGATAAATATGTCTTTTCTAAGCTGGATTTCCATTTTTGAAATTTTCCTTAGTTTTGCCCTCCCCTGGGCAATTGAGATAACTTGAGAGTGGTTTTGTGTGCTCATGAAACCTTTCCTGAGTCTAATTTTAAATGCTACCATGCCACTAAACAGTTGATCTTTTCTTTTGGCATCTCCCCCTGCCACTGCCTTGTGTTCAGCCTATAGCTCTGTTGTTCCCTCCTAGGGACCGTGGAGTAATCAGAGGTATTATTTTCCTGTGAGCCTTTCCAATGTAGAGCTGAATGTTTCCAAGCATTTGTCTATAGGGAGATCCCACTGTGAAGTACAATTGTATTCAGTGAGCTGAGTGAAAAGTTTCATATATAAAATTGAATTGACAGAGTAGGACATTACTGACAGCTTTGAAGTTGCAAATGAAATTTTTCTCTTAAACACTTTCTGCACTCCCCTCCCCCTCACCACCGTGGCATAAGCAAGTCTTCTGTGTTTATTGTAAAAAGAAGGTGAAAGGGTTTTCATAAACCTTAGGTCCGTACCTAATACCCACCAAATCCCTGGAAATCTTTTCATTGCCTTGAATGGGATTTGGGTTAGGTCAATAATGAGGTGAATTAACAGTTATGAATTGTTTCATGGGTTTGCTTTGTCCCTGCTCTGACAATAGATGGTTTACAAGTGGGAATAACCAACCAAATTCAGGGCCGTGGGTAATAAAACAGCCATTTGATATTTTTTCTAGCTATCATGCATGCAAATGAAAAACACGCGAACACTAGATCTGAGAGACTGTGGTTCTGAGTGACCTAAAAATATGGCTTAACTTCAGGGGAAAAAAAAAAAGAAAAAAAGAGGGGAAAAAATAGCTCCACAAGGTGAAAATATAGGGAGTTGTACATAAAGTTACTGTATGACACCTTCAGATGACCCTCTAAGACTCTACAGAACTTCTGTTTTCTGGCTGAACTACAACCAAACATTGAGACCAGTTTAGATAGATGATATGTTAATAAGGAAATCAGAGAACTCCCCAGCTCTTGTTCAGCTCTTGTTCAAATTCTAAAGAGAGCAAAAATTTTAGAGCAATCCTGATTCACATACTCAGTGTATAAGGAAACTGTCTCACTGGAAGTTGTTTCATTCCAACAGGCTCAAAACAAAGGAAGAGTTTTGAAAACCCTTGTAAAACCCATAACTGGGATACGTATTATTGCAAGCAAGGACAACGGTAACATTAGATTTTTTTGATGTAAACAACCAGATCACATGACAACTTAGTGAGCTCCGTGATGCTGAAACATTCAGAAAACTACTCCCAATATGAGTCCTGGGCTTTATTTCCTCCAGACATTTATAAACTTATTAATACATTTATTAACTTGTTAATCTGCCAGACTAAAAAGTGTGCTGCAGATCAATGCTGTGCTACAGAGAGAGTTGTCACACAAGCAAACCAAAAGGAAGCTTTGGCTGTTGATAAAGAGCTAAAACAAAGGAATGACTGACTTCCCTCATGAAGAGTCTTTATTGACAGGACACTAATAAGGCATAGAGATAGATATTTCAGTCACATTTGATTGGTGTCTTACTTGTCAACTCACTGACAAAGATAGAGTGAAGAAAGAAACAACTGCAAAAGTGCTTTGATATGGAAAAAAAAGTAGTTAACCATTTATTTACAAAGATACAATCTAATATTTCTCTAAGAATCAAATGGAAATACCTTTTTAGGAATGAGACTGAAACAGATGCTTACAATGAGTACTTTTGTCAGTTATCTTAAAGAACACACTCTTCTCTATTAGCATTATTCTTCTGCTATCTGTTCCGGACTGCCACAGACTAGCACTTGTTTCATCAAGTTTATGTAAGTGCTTTTTTATTTCTAAATTCCAGACGGATGTTGAATGTGCATGAACTGCAGCATCAACAGGCTAACTCAAGAACTTAGTCTGCAAACAGTGCCTGCCTTATTGTACACCACTTCCAGGTTTTTAAACGGATGAGCTGAATGACCCACAGCTGGTAGACTAGTTAAAACAAGACTGTATCCCACTGGGAAAATAATATAACGATTTTCTCCAGCATGATTTGGTTCTCCAGAATTTACATGTTGCAAAGGGCGTATTAATTAAATTAAATCAGAGATGGTCTCTAATTTAGTAAGAATGGGTGGGAGCAGAACAAACTTTAAATTCTTAGCTCCTGTTTTTTTATTTAGGTGCTTAAAAATCAGTGCTTTAAAATTTGCATATCATTCCTTAATATTTATGGTTGAAAAGGTTATTTTCCAAATGCTAATCAAGTGTAAGGTCTGCAACATAGTGAGTGTGAATTTATGATCAGTGAAGACAACCACTCTGTGAGGTCTGAGTTGTTTTCATAGAATCACAGAATCATTGTGGTTGGAAAAGACCACTAAGATCATCTAATCCAACTGTCAGCCCATCACCACCATGCCCACTGAACCATGTCCCGCAGTGCCACATCTCCCTGTTTCTTGAACACCTCCAGGGATGGTGTCCACCATCACCTCCCCAGGCAGCCTGTTCCAATACCTCACCACTCTTTCTGAGAAGAAATTTTTCCTAATATCCAACCTGAACCTCCCCTGGAGGTTCCTTCACCACAGGAGCCTGTTCACTCTGAAATCTAATGAAGGTAATTCAAATATCAATACTGATATATATTTAATAAAACTCAGCAAAGGAAGGTACAAATTTCTTTTTGAAAGAAGCAATATTGTGAGGATATAAAACAAACTGCTAGGGACATCTTATTTGAGTGGACCTCAAGTCATGGTTGTTCTGCATTGCATGCAGTAGTACTCAGAGCCTGGTTTGTGAGTTACTGTGTAATCACTGCTGTTTCTGCGATAAAGTTTGAGAAGTATTCCCCATTTTCAAGCCTATCCTAGAGCACCTGGTTTGCTGAAAGGGTACCAATTGATTAGGGTTAAATTTTAAGCTTGCAGTATGTTGGAAATGGCAATCTCACTCAGAAAAAGACACCAACCATCTGCAGATGCTCTTATGCTTCCAGTTATTTGCAGTTACCTACTCCAGCTATTTGGTTTGCCAATTCATTTCAGTAAATTATGATTAAGTTCCCCATGTTTCTCGTACCTATTCAGCACTATTTCAATTCCTCCTTTAACCTTTCACTTATTATCAACATCTAAGTCAACTTGGGGATGTACCAATATCAACCTCATTTATATCTTTCCTCAATAAGAGGTCTGTAATGGAGGCAAGTGTTTCTCACTTTTTTTAGGCACTCTTCCTCCTTAAGACACCACCCTCTAGCCAAGAAAATGAGGATTCCTCTAGCAGCACCCTTCTAAGGTGCCATGTATTTAAATAATAGAATCAGAAAATACCCTACATCGAAATGGACCTATCAGGACCATTGAGACCAACTCCTGGTTCCAAGAGTAAATGGGTAATTCCAAAATTCAAACCCTATGTTTGAGAGTGTTGTCCAGATGCCTCTTGAACTCCAGAAGCTCAGGGCCATGCTCACGGCCCTGGGCAGCCCATTCCATGCCCATCTGGTGCAGACCCTTTCCTTAACCCCCACCCTCCCCTCCCCTGACACAGCTCCATGCCGTTCCCTCAGGCCCTGTCGCTGTCACAGAGAGCAGAGCTCAGCACTGCCCCCTCCGCTCCCTGTGAGGAGCTGCAGCCGCCATGAGGCCTCCCCTCAGCTCCTCTGCTCTGGGCTGAACAAACCCAGGGACCTGAAATCTAGAAGG
This sequence comes from Pavo muticus, assembly GCA_016647715.1. Lineage (NCBI taxonomy): Eukaryota > Metazoa > Chordata > Aves > Galliformes > Phasianidae > Pavo > Pavo muticus. The sequence continues at coordinate 814,814 of JACDJE010000066.1, read as the reverse complement.
CATCTATCCCTACTCATCGCTTTTACCCACTCTTACCTATTCTGAGAAGGTTCTGTTTATCTGAAGCACAGAAATACTTTTCTAAGTTCCAGTATATCCACTCTTTCTCTCCCATCTGACCAGTTAACACTGGAAGATATAGTCTTGAAGAAAGATTTAGCTACGTTCTTTGAAGAAAAGTTGTTGAGGTAGCTTGAGTTATCTTGTTTTCAAGGAAACTTGAGGGTTAAAAATCCTTTCCTTTGAGCCTGAAATCCTAAAACAGCATTTCTGCCCAAGTGATTTGCTCACTAGGAATGTGATGCTGGTCAAGGGCACCATGCATCCTACAGGCTTCTCCCTTCAATCTCCTGAAAACTAAGACTGAAATTAGCATTCTGTTCACAAATTACAGTCTGTAAAATGTAAAATAAATTATACAAAATGCAAGCACATAATTCCAGCTGTGCTTCTCTGTAGAAAGCAGCTGTCCTGATGAATACACTCACTGTAAATATTTAAATTGAAAATAGAATTTTTTCTTCAAAATATGAGCAAATAGTATCGCCTTATCACTGCAAGACACCTTGGATGTCATCAGCAAGTTTTGCATCACAGGCATTAAAATAAATAGATGAAATGTCACTTTTTTATTATTACCATTATCTGTAATGTGGGGTGTATTGTATGTGCCTTCAGTACTGACTGAGCAACTGGGGAGGTGCTCCCAGTAAGGAGACTTCCGAAAAAAAAGTAAAGATATTTATGTTGGGGAGAAAAATATATAACAAAAATAATTCTTGGTTCTTATGAGTCATCTTCAACTCTGCCAACCTACCAATTATTTCCCAAGCCAGAATAAAACACTTCCTAAAAGACAACTGAAATAGAATGTTTGGGTAGCAAATTTGCAATGAATAAAATGAAAACAGTTTGTTTACCTTACGAATGAGTAATTAATATTTTCATGCTTCTAAACTCAGAGGGAGGCAGCATTACCCAAAAATCTACTGAAGCAATCAAGCCACAGAGGGAGCCCTATCCAAATGGCTTCATAAGCCTGTCAGGCATGAAAGGATGGAGGGACTCAGAGTGCTCAAGTAAACATCCCAGAAAATGCGTGTACAGTGGATAAGAAACTTTCTCCAGCATCAGCTCAGTTTGGTTCTGGGGGCATTTTCTCTCCCTTTGCTATTTAAATAAAGAAAAATAATTAATAAGGCAAGTAACTGTGGGTCCCAAGGCAGCCAGGAAGAAGGTCTGCAGAAGGATATTAAATGATCATTGGATGATAGTATAGATGAGGGAGATCATGTACAGAACTATTTCAGGGTCTGAAATACAGCACAGGTCCTTCTCAGCCCCACTGCAAGTGTCTTGCCTTCCACCTGGAGAAGGACACAAAATCCCATTTACAACCTCTACTTTTTAGTGGATGCCTGCCCCAAATATAACACTCTCCAGAAAGCCACTCCTAATTATCTGTTCTCTCTTCACTCAGCAGAGGCTTATGCCAATCCTTTCTCTAATTACCTGGGTTGTTTTCACCCAAGAAAATAGGAGACAGCATACACTGTGTCGTTGGGGTCACTGCATATCATGGTTGCATGGTCTCTATTATTAAGCAGCTCAGCTGCAATCTTAGCAGGACAAATACTTACAGTTTGTTCTTTGTGATTTGGTCCATAAAAAGGAAAAAGGACTAACTGTCTTCAATATTTACTGGTTATATTTCCATGATGAATAAAATGTGGTTTCTTCATGTACTCTGTAAGGCAAAAACGAGATATTCAACTAGGAATTATTTACTTTCCCTTGTTAGTAATGATTCTGAGCAATTTTGCCTTGTGCTAGAGGGGAAACCCAGACTTTGCTGAGAACAATAAAAGTTTCCTGGGAGTCCAGGGCCATGTCCAGGTGGTTTTTGGAGATCTCCAAGTAGGAGACTATATATACTCTCTGGGCAACCCTTGCCAGTACTCCATCATCTCCACAGTAAAGATGTGCTTTCTGATGTTGTTTGTGTACACTTGCCTATATTTACTGTCTGACCTCTAAAGGAAAGTAACATTTGTGTCTTTTGAAAATAAACACTAATTCTAGCACAGGATTTTATGAAAATAGCTCCTGAAATTTGAAAGAAAGTTGTGGAACATTTGATTTTACAAAGAAAATTGATACATTGTGTCCTGTGTACTTTCTGAAGTCTAGTGTCATTTCAGAAAGGATTATCCAGATTGGAAAGAGCGATAAACAGAGACAGAATTAAGGGAAATTCTGTAATACTATGGACCTAAACATGTATAATACTTTGTTTTTAACATTATAACACAAGAAACTAGTATCACTGTTATGAAAATGGAGGAGGAAGGGAATGAGGACAACAAACATTATACGAGCATTGAGCTAGACAAGTACTCTGTTAAGCAAAATGGCTCCAGATCTCTTGCAATACTCAGCCTGGCTTTCAAATACTACAACTGAGCATGCGGTTACTTTTTGTTTTAGTATTCTATGCAGTCACTGACAGCTTAGGGCTCTTCCCTTGATGGGGGCTTCTTACCATAATGCAAATAGTAATAAAAGACAGAGCAGAGAATAAGTTTGGAGGGGTTTGTCAAACCTGTGCAATTACATGGGAACTCTGCTGGAGTTAACAAAGAGAAATGTAGCACTTCTGATACATATTAAAAAAAAAAAAAAAAAAATT
>JACDJE010000066.1:724307-803246 GCA_016647715.1 Pavo muticus | reverse complement strand
AAAAAAAAAAAAAAAAAAGGCCAATATTATCACAAAAGAGATGAAGAAAAGGTCAAATCCAAAATTTTAGTCCATTATGAATTTTTTTAGGTTCACACAGGGATCAGAGTAAATTTTAAACCATGCAGCACTTAGCCTTGTTGAATGTCATATGACTGGATTCAGCCCATCATTGTAGCCTATCCAGATGCACTACAAAGCCTTCCAGCCTTCAATCAGATCAGCAGTCCCCTGTAAGTCGATACTGTGTGTGAGGGTGCACTAAATCTCTTCATCTGTATCATTATTAAAAATGTTATAGAGAACTGGCCCCAAAATTGAGCCCTGGGGGTCACCATGGGTGACCAGCCTCCAGACATATGTAACTCCATTCACAATGACCACATGAGCCTGGCCATCCAGGCAGTTCTTCACCCAGCAAACTCTATGTACCCTGTGCACACCAGGAGCAGCCAGTTTCTGCAGGAGAATGTTGTAGGAAATGGTATCAAGCACTTCACTAAAAACAAAGTAAATAACCTCTACAGCTTTTCCTTCATTTTGTCATAGGAGATCAGGTTAGTATATCCTTTCTAAGGACCATAAAATCACACATCATCCTGTCACTTTTTTATGAATAATGTGGGGGTTTTTGGCAGTTTTTGGAATGAAGGGACCAGTTTGGTGATGTAATTGCTTAACAAAACGCGCACAAGGAGTTTAAATAATTGCATTTCACTGAAAAGTGAAAATGTATTTATTGGTATAATGTATTTATCTCCAAGAAATCCCAGTTCTCATTAGTTCAGTAGTGCCACTAATTCATCTGCAGTTAGTAGACAGTATTTACTGCTGTTCAGACAATTAAGTGGCTAGATGCTAGTCTCAGGTCTGGTTTAGCATCATTTGCAAGGGCTGACCAGTCAGAGCAGACACTGTGAAGATGCAAGTTAAAGAACAATATTGAAATTACCACAGTAAAACTAACAAGAAGAGTGTATATAAATAAATACATTCATTGTTTTAAGGAATAAGCAGAGTTAATTTTCTGTGCCAGGTGGCAGAACTGAAATGCTCTATGAAAATGGAGATGCACAGAGTTATGTCATAAACAAATTCTGTCATGGCATTACAGATCATTTCAGCACAACACAGTTGCAATAAGGAGATTTTGACCTGATTATTCATCTAGCAAATGTTAGAAAATTCAATGCCAATATTCATAATGCAGATCAAATATAGTTTAAAAAGTGAGTGGATACAATTAAGGAATAATATTCCACAAATGAGTATCTTTTTTTTTTTTTTTAATGGGATAAGTTATCCAAAAACTTCTGTTATAATATTTGCTCAGTCTGAAGTACATAGCATAAAGAAAGTATATGCAAAGAAAGAAAATGTGCACGTTTGTTCAGCGTGCCCTTTTATATCTTTGGAATTTATTATTCATGTTGTCACATCCATCTACCTGTGCTATGTGATTTCCAAACACAGAGCTGAAATGAGTCTGAAGAACAAGGACAACATGATATTTCAAAGAACAACCTGTGGAGGGAATATATAAATATTGCATGTAACGTACAGTAAAAATTGGAACACAAGTGATTATCCATCCCATTAATATCTGTACCACATTTTGTTACTAGAGATCCCTATCAACAGTGGTATCTTCCTTTCATATATTCAGATCTAGGGGGTGGAGAGTCAAACTGCAGGTGCATTGCCAAGGACCTAGAAAGTGCAGGGATACAGACATGTGAGTGAATTTTAGCGCATCATGAATCAGCTAAGAAAAGAACTGAAAATAAAACTTGGATATCCAAATGACTTTTTTCCCTCCAACTCTTTCCTATCTACCTTTCAAACATTGCTTCCTTTTATCACTTTATTGAAACAAATTTGTTAAATCTCATTGAAGAGGGCCTGCGCTCATTTTTTCCGTCCCCCTTTGTATGTGCACAATTGTAGCTTGCTGCTACATTCTCAGTCCTATTAAATGTTGATAAGAAAATCGCAAGTCCTGCCACCCCCAAAATACAGAAGTCTAAATCTGAAGCCTAGTTTTACTGCTCAGTTTACTGTTAATTACAAAATATTGTGTCTGTTGCCATATCCTTGTTCTTGGATAAATTGAATGGATAAATTGAGGGGATAAGTCAACATAAATATTCACAGTACACCTAGTTAATGGCATACAAAGAAACACACTATATAACAGATACATTGCATGAAAAAAAATACAATAAAAAGCTAAGTAAGTCCACTAAATTTATTTTTAAAAATCCACTTTCAATGAATTTCTCATCCCATTTTTTTCTAAATATGTCCTCCAGCTAATCAGTAACCTCTTCATAATCCCTTAGTTCACTCTGCCCCTGGATAGGCTCATGGCCTTGGCCCTGTTTAAAGTCCCCTCCCCAGCTGGAAACTTCTTCTAAAATAGGGAAAAAAAGGTTTTGATTTTAGCTAACTAGATGCATCTGGTTACCCTTAAAAATGGAGGGGTGAAGAGGAAGGGGGGAAAAAAAAAAAAAAAGAAAGAAATATACAAATTCTTAATTTTTACCTTACTGAAGTCAGCTGATAATCTCTAAAAATGTCAGTATTTTTAATATGCTCCCTCTGCCTCAAAAGGATTGCAAACAGTAGCTTGCCTTGGAGCATAAATGTTGGGCTGGAAGCCAGTGAACCAGTTCAAAAAACAGAAGGTCTGTCAGCGCACAAAGAAAAATCCCAGCCCTTTATTCAACTGATAAAACACCATTCCTTTTCTTTTCCACCTCTTCTATGGAAACTCCTTTTCTTTTCCACTGTCCTCCAATCGAGCCTGGCTATTCTTCTCACCCACTGAACTCCAATATGGTTTGTCTGTCTTTCCCTCCCTCCTTTCCCTAGCCTGTAATCTCAGCTACCTTTGTAGCTCCCATTATCAGCCTCAGCAGCATCTCTGCTGTGCTTTGACTGGCAGCACAATCAGGGCTTGTTGCTCTCTGGGATGCACAATGTGCTCTGGGGTGCAGAGCCCCCGTTGCACAAGGAATTAGATTTCAACAACATCAAAGGGGCAAGGGAATAGCTGGCAGAACCGATGGGCCCCATGATGGGCATCTACAATAAATACTTGCCATCCAGTTCCCTTTCAAGGTCTGTGGATATCAAGGAGGGATAATGAGAGTTTGCTGAAGAGTCAGACAAAAGAAGGAAGAAAACAGCATTGGCTATTGCTCAAAGGCAGCATCAGGCCAGTGGGGGAACTAAGAATGAGTGTAGAGTTTGCAAAGGAGAAGTTTGAAAATGCTTCAAATTACAGAGAGGCCTTAACCACCAAGCTCAGAGCAGATGTGATTACCAAGAGGTGCTTTGATTGGATCCATATTGTATTTAGATGTATCTCACTCGAGGACAATACAGCTTTTTAGGAGCATCTCCATCTCTAATACATGCTATACTTTTCTGATCTTAAATTCTCAGTAAACACCTCCAATGTTAATCAGAATGAAACATTTGTGGATGCCTCATCCTTGGAGGTGCTCACTGCCAGGATGGATGGGGGCCTGGGCAGCCTGATCTGGTGGTTGGCAACCCTGCCCAGGGGTTTGGAAGTGGAAGTGGATGACATTTCATATCCCTTCCAACCCAAACCATTCTGTGATTCTATGATTGTGAGATCTCTGAAAGTCAGGGGTTAACATCTGAAACCCTTTGCAGACTGTATAATGGCAGGTCTACCAATCTATAGGTCTACCCATTTCAGATCAATTTTGAGAACTACCCTCATGCAGAAAAACTGTTAAGCTGCTCTTCTCTTATTTATAATGTTAACTTTACATTGCAGTAATATCCACTGCACTAGATGCTTTACAGTGCTAGTCTTCTATCCTCTTTCGGGCCTGTTTCTAAGTGCTGGCAATTGGCAGAAGTCAGGAACGGAAAGGAAGAAAATCAGGCAGGCTTGTTGTTTTCAGCCTTCAGTTTTCAAGGGTGTTATGAATATAATATAGACACTAAAACATCAGTGTGTTATCAATATTATTCTTATCGTAAATCTAAGACACAACCCCGTACTGGCTACTAGGATGAAAGTTAACTCTACCCCAGCTGAAACCAGGACAGTGTGTTTGTGCAGTGTATACTGTACATACGATACAGCAGATTAAGGCCAATGTGTCACTGTTACTGTATACACAAGCAATGTGTAAGCCTCAAGCTCTGATTTAAAAGTGGGGATGGCTCATTTTGGGAAAGCTCGAAGTTTCCCAGCCTCAGACCTTCGCTTGTTCTATGTTGCAGATGTGACATAGTTGCTCCTGAACCTCCATAAAATTCTAACTCAGGTTATTATCAGTAGAAACAACTTTGTGGCTATTTTTGGTACTTAAATGTTGTAGGAATTTATTCAAGAGATTACTGCTACAGGTGAGGCAGAAGCCTTTCAGAATGGATGAAGAATAAAGGTGTTGGGGAGCACTGACTGGAAGCAAATTATTTGTGTGAGGTGTACTCAGAAAAGTTGTAGATAGAACAGGATTGTACATGTCTATGAAAGAAATGAAGAAGGAAACAGAAAAGTTGCCAGAGCCAGCAAAGAGAGAAAGAATTCACTTCTAATGACAGCAAAGACAAAAACAACAAAACAAACAAGCAAAAGCATATTTAGGAAAGACAGGGACTGTAACAGTTTTTGTATAGGAAAAATGAAGTGTAATTTCACAGAAATGTAATTTCACAGCTTGTGAAAATTTGAATTTTTATGTTATTTTTATTAAGATGAACTCACCCTACCCAAAAGCTAGGTAACATCATAGTATATGGTTAAAAGAGATGGGTAAAGGCACATATTATGACTAAATATGGATGTTTCTTTCCCTAAACAGAAAGAAGAGGACATGCTGTAAAGGAAGGAACGATTAACATAAAAACAACAGTGCTTCATGTGGCACCTTTCTCTCAGGAATGCAAAATTTCTTAGCAAATATTTACGAATATTCATTTATCATAATCATTCTCTCCAAGCTAGGCAATTTTGGGGAAGCTTTTGCTCAAAAATATCTCAAGATACCTCCAAACTTTTTTGAGTTTGAAGGGCTGATATGGCAAGAGATTTCTCTCATCAAGAGATGTGCCTCATCTAACCATTGCACTGAAAGTATACAGAGCTTTGTATTGAAGACATCTTTTACCCAAACTTGACATCTTAGACTATCTTCAGAATCAGTGGACGCTTCCAGAGAAAAATTCATATTGTGGCTATCCTAGGAGTAGGTGAAGTTTGAGACAGTACGCCATGGGATGTGACAGCATCATCCCATTTGAGGACAGCAGAATCTCAAATAACTACACTGAAGGCTGAGTCTACATGACATTTTGTCTTGAACAAACAGATACCATCCAGAAATTCTACAATGATACAGTCTGAAGATTCTGGTCAATGTCATATCCAAACACTATGTGTTGATGAATCATGGAAAATTGGGCCTACTAGGCAAAAAAAAAATCAAGTCAAAATAGAAGGGATCTAGATCTGGAACTGACATTGCATCACACTTTATTTTCTGAGCAGACCACAGCAATGCCATCTACAGACATTAGCTAGAACCCCCATCATGGATATACTCTGCTAGATCCTTGCAGTTAAAGAACTAGGTCAAAATATACTTTTCCCTATGTTTCTGCATGACAATACTACAATTTTACAGCAGTAATAACCATTGGATTTCCACTGCCCTCATTTTCTGGGTAACATATTCAAGAAGTGGTAGAGAATGTCAAAGTACGTGGGTGATTATAGATAAAGTATTTAAAAAGACAGATCACTTTGTGGTCAACATTTTCTTAAGACATATCCTTGGCTGGCTGGCCAGAGAATTCACAATAAGGTCCCATGAACGTGACCAGATTTTCAAAAGAAATGTACATACTGCATAGCCAGTTTTTTGGAAGATATGGACATAACGTGCCATTAACAGAGACAGAGACATCCTTCTGAAAAATCTTAGCCACTGTTACAGATGCTGTAAATATAGAAACCTGACCAAAAATAGTGAGGACCACGACATTTGCTTCATGTGAAAGATTTTACTGTCATTAAGCAAGACGATGCATAGACTCAGAAGAAAGAACATCACCCCTTGATAAACTGATACTGTGGAGATTGTCCTTGGAGGTCTTCCTATGCAGGCAGTGATCCTGAATAACCCTGCTCCTTTTATGCAATGTGGCATTCAGGGCTCAGGATGATAGACTGCAGGCTATATGCTAGATCTTTGTTTTTGATAATAATAGGACTTTTTTTTCTATTCTGCTAGGCACAAGTCAGTATAAATATAACCAGAAGCTTGGCACAAGTCCATAAGACTGAGATGAGCAACAGAGGTCCTTCCTTCAGGCTTGTCAGACAGCAGCCTAATCAAAATCCTCTAAGGACTGGAAGGGGGAGGAACAGGGAGATACATTTATTTTCTCTCAAATTCTTCCCTGACTCTTTCATCTTTATTTCTGTTGTAGAGTAACATTTCAGCCACTGCTGATGCTGATAGAAAAAGAATACCAATGCAAAGATGCTTTCTTCTCTGGGCTTTTATTCCCTTTCTCTCTTGGACACTGCCTAGCGTAAAAGATTTCAGAAGGTTGGGAAATTACAGAATCATAGAATAATAGAATGGGCTGGGTTGAAAAGGACCTCAAAGATCATCTAGTTTCAACCCCCACTCCCATGGGCAGGGTTGCCAACCAGTAGACCAGGCTGCCCAGAGCCACATCCAGCCTGGCCTTGAATGCCTCCAGGGATGGGGCATCCACAACCTCGCTGGCACAGAAGCTATGTGCATGGTTGCCTTCTCCTTTCCCTTAGCACTTGTTTAATAATAGCATGGAATTGAATCTTAAATTCACTTGGAAGCTATTAAATAAACTCCCATCCAGAATTGCAATTCTGGATTCCCTCCTTCCTTCCTTCCTTTCTCCCTCCCTCCTTCCCTCCCTTCTCTACTTTCTTTCCTTCTTTCTTTTTTCCTCTCTTTCCTTCTTTCATTTTTTCTTTCTTTTAAACCTTTCATTTTTTCACCCAAAATCACTTACAAGTGATAAGTCAAAGTAAAAAACCCTTTGTGAATGCTGCAGAAATAGTCCTTTGTTTTCTATCTTAAAAATGAATCTAACCTAAAAACCCCTGCAGATACACAGGATTAATTTTCACTAGTTTGTTTCACACTATTTAGAAGCAACTCTTGTTGAGTTTTAGATTTTACGGCTCAGCCTGCTGGCTGAAAATACTTTCTGTCCACTCTTGAAGGCTGATTGATTAGTGCTGCTAGCCAAACAGCAGCCTGTAGCAGCAGGCCCAGGCATGCAGGCTGGAGTGTGGCTCCCAACACTTGTTTTGAATTCCCCTATTTCTGCACACTGTAGAAGAGGCCTCAGTGCACACAGAAAAAGATAGCGTGAAACTTTCAGCTCAGTTCCCTGAGCCAACAATTTGCAAACCTCAGACAGATACAGGATGAGATCAGGCAAGGAGCACCATGATGACAGTGGTACCACATTGTCTGCAAGAAGTGGTCAAGCTGGGTAGCATGCAGAAGGGGCAGCCATTTATACACAAATCTTGCAGTGGTCTTTCTTCTTTAAGACACAGTACCCACATACTGTGTTATACAGTGGAAGAGATGAGAGTTAACTGAGTTCTGCTCTGCTCTTTGGTATCAGACTTCACCATTTTAAATGGTTTTTAAGTATATCGTAGTTTATCAGTATCAGAGCTGGAGGAACATTTCCCCTACTCCTGCACAGGATGACTAACATTATAAGCAGGTTAAAATGCAAGGCAGCTCAATAAGAAATCTATGTGCTCCCTCTGTTTCTCTGCCCCCAGCTTGGCTTGATCCTCACTAATTAATAAATTTAACAGGAGCGTCTAGCAGTGTTTTGGAAAGAGATGTTAAACAGAATACAGAATCAAGAAATCTGTGTGTCGATATATTGAGTGGTCTTGAGTTAAAAGTTTTAATAATTCCTCAGAAACAGGCCAGTAAACTGGGAAAGATTGGTGGTAGGAACATGAATCCCTGAGCTAAACTTCCACTGTGAAAGAATGGGATACCGGAGAGGCTGGTACACGAATACCACCTGGCACAAGTGCAGTGCTTGCCCTCCTGTAGCATCTAAGCTGCGATTTATCCAGATGCTTAAAATGCCCTTTTCTCATTGTCATCATCATCACAGTTTCTGAGCACTCCCAGGTGCCTTGGTCTATGGCACCTTCTCCCACTTTTCAGGTTGGAACAGAGACAAAAAGACCTAAATGATTCACAGGAGAGCACAGGGATGTAGGCAAGGACTGCCCAAATGCTCCCTGCACACTGGAATTAAAGCAGTTCTTCCCTTAAGTGGATACTTTAAAAGTTCTCCAAGGACTGCAGTGTGCCGTTGTAATGGAGCATTATCCACAGCTTAACTCTAAAATAAAGCACCATTTTAAAGATGCAGTGGATGGTTTCTTAAAATTGCTTTGCTTTCAATGGCCCTGATCTTCAGTGATAATTACGCAACTTATTCCCACTGATTTCCATGAGAGTTACTCACCTAAACAAAGCCAAATTTCTGAGTTTCTGAGCACATTTCAGTGCCTCTCTGTATGTCTCACTGTGAGGGGGGACACATTTGTCTCTAGTGGCACTCAGAACAGGGAGTGTTTTGGTTAATCAGAAATCAGGCTTTGCCTTCTGACTGGTTTTTGGAGTTTTGCCTCTGTTTTTAGCACACTGTGGAACACTTCTTCTGTGAGAGCATAAATTAGCTGCAGGCCCAGCAAGCAGCATCTTCACTAAAGTGGTACCAATAGCAGAAGGGGAAAGAGAGGCCAAGTTCAGCTCTGAGAAGTGATCCATGCCAGCAGAGGCAGCAGGATTTGGTGTGCCACACAACTCACTCAGCATTTCGGTTGATTTCCACTTTCAGAACACAAAAGAACGGTCCATATTTACAGCAGTAAATCAAAGCCCAGCATTTCCAATGAAGGGCTGCTCTCAGTGTCACAATGCAGTACGCACACCTTTCCTGTGCGACCGCATTGTTGAAGAGGGGGACGCATCTCTCCCCCATCCTGTAAGAATTGCTCAGTTGGCCTCAAACTATGAGGATTTTTGGGTGCGGATTCCATATGCCTATCACAGGACAACACTCCGTGAGCCAAGCCTGCTTGGGCTGTGTGCCTATGGGGTTACCCATCTTGAGTCTACTTTAAGGCATTATCTAAAAACACAGCTGTGTAACATGATTACTAAATTCTACTAATAATGCCTCTGCTTATAGTTGTGTTAGAAACAAAGATATTTGTTAAAAAGAAGCTTAGGTGTTTCCTTATCCATCTGTGAAGAACTGTAAGGCAGACCTGGTGCATGTTTGTTCCAGTGAGCTGGAATACTGCTATTAATTATGGCAGTATACAATTCATAAGGTTCATTGGCATTGCCATTCCGAAGCTTGTGGGAGAAAGAGCTCTTCTACTACCTGGGGAAGCAGAGGAAAGGTGAGAACAAGTCAGTTCATTTGCATGGATGGCACTGTAAGCTGATGCAGGGCTGCTTTGGTTGAAAGCCGTTTAAACATTGATGTTACAGATAACAAAATCAAGCCATGTCATATGATTAGTAGTCAATAAATCAGAGGCTGATAGCAACCTGGGGAGACTTTCTAACCAAGATCCACACACCACCCACACCTCAGCTGCAGATTAGGGCAAGAGTTGCATATGAACAAGTCCTTTCTCACCCCCTGTTTCCTATATCCTGATTTGAATAGACAGATCCCTGATCTGTAGGATTGGAGCTGATAGATCAGAGCATGCTGGGCTACAGCAGCTTAGACCCACAGAAAGCTCAGTACAAATTAGGGTTTGACCCACCAGGCAATTTCACTTACCACAGGATACAGCAGACCGGGGCAAAAGGAAAGAAGTATCTAAGGAGGAGCTCATCCTGAGGTGTCTTTAATCTCCATACTGGGATGAGAGCGAAGCAAACACTAGTAGACACGTGGCTGGGATGCCAGGCAAGCTCTGCAAGAAACACCGCTGCTGCAAGCAGCCTAGGAGACTGAAGACATCAGATACTGGTGCCTCTGGGAGAGGTAATGCAGAGGAGGTGACACACATCAGTAGATGTGAGAGGTACTGTTCGCTGTGTGAGATCTAGGAGCTGGGAGTATCAGATGTGGTGTGACATAGCAAAGACAGCTGGGTGGCAGATTTTGCCTTTCAAATTGTGTGGAGGAAGCAAGAAAGGTGAGTCAACCAATACAGCATTTCTCCCACTACAGTGTTTCTCCCTCGCCTTGCCTCCGCCACCCTCATTTACCCGCAGAGAGATATTTCAGCAGGAGGCTGGGTGACAGCTGTAGGACATGACCAGTGGAGGAGCAAGGCATCAGCATGGACAAAAGAGACATGAGTCACCCAGGAGCTCCATCAGCCAGCAGAAGCAGGCTGCTCACCAGGGACAGAAAAAGCCCTCCCAAAAACAAGCATGTGCTCATGAGATGTTCTGTGGGGAAATGGCAAAAAGCTGTGGGTGCAAATTCTGGGGAAGCAAGTGTTCAGCTTATTTGCATGCTTGTACTGGTGACTCAGTGTTGTACTGCTTTTAATAAATTATTGCAGCGCTAGTTTCTCCATTGTTAAAACCTCCTTTTTTTTATATATGCAGGAAAGAGGTCTTAAAGTCACTGAGGACAGGATTTTTTAAAGCATCAATTCATTATGCCCTGCAGCAGTCAGAGGCAAAAGGAACATGTGCAGAAAGGCATGGGGAAGCACTGGCTCCTTGAATAACAGCCTGGTGTTACACTTCTGGATACAGCATGTAGCCCTGCAACAATGCAAAGAAGGACAATGGGGATGATCTGGGGTATCGGAAAGCCTCCACATGAAAACTGTGCTTGGAAATCACATGAGTAGATGGAGAGATGCAGTGAAAGTGAAATGGCAGGAAAGGAAATGGTGGGAACCATGAACGGTACAGGTGTGGCAGTCCAAGCTGGTGACTATGGGAAGCCACAAAGACACATCAGGTGAGAATTATGTGTGTAAACTCTTCCTTACATGGCCCTCAGATGCAGTTTATTCTCTCCTTTCTGATAGGCAGTGTTATAACAGCTTCATCGTTTACTTATACACTAGCAGAGTGGTACGCTTCCCAGCTGCTTCCATGGCTACTGCAGGGAGGCGCACATCTACTCAACACACCACGAAAACAACCCTGTGCTTCATTTATTAACCAGAAATGGAGTGTGAAGCAAGAACTACAGAGACCAAGCGCACAGCCTGAAACTCCACACTGCAGCAACAAGCAAAGTTCTCCAGAGACTCTGCCTGCAATGCCATCAGTGCATGTAGGTGCAAAAAATACATTATTTGTGTCACCTGGAAGGCACCATGTGAGATGTTCCTGGCTGTTAAGAGGGGCATCTCAGGTCTTTGAGACAGCGAAACCTCCTCACCACGTCCACATTCATGAGCAGACATGTGATGGTTTCTCTCTTTGTTCATTAATACCCATCGTGCACCGTCTTGCTGCAGGCACTCAGTGCTCATCCTGCTTATAGCTGAGCAGTTAGTACATATCCACACTGTGATCTTTGCGCAGGGTTTGTTATCATTCATCCCCAAGGAAGATCCCTTAAGTACTGCATGATAGCAGGACAGTAACTTTCATTACAATTAGCTGCAAGGATTTTTTTATTGGTTACATGACACTTTCCTTTCAAAAATATGTTGTTTAATTTTGTTTATTCTTTCTACAGAAAAGCTTGAGATGTTAATTATAGTTATCAGAAATACACTTAGATCACATGGTTTATTCTTACAACAGAAAGAAAGGAAATGAAGGGGACAGAGGAAAGACAATTTTGTCCTACTGTTCATTTAGAGACCTTTCACTGAATCATGGTGTGACTAAACAATTCACAATACCATAATCATGGCACTAACTTTGTGTCACCTCAGTAGCTGGCATGCTCTATCTATTTATCCCATCTTTTTATACTTTTATTATCATGCTATTGTGAGGCTATAATTTTCATCAGGACGTAGATTTTGTTTTCTTTGCCGTGTGATGAGAATAGGACAGGTGTGGGCAACAAAAAAGCAGTGAAAAGAATTCTGGCAGAAATCAAACCTGTTTCCAATGTGAACAAACATCTGCAATCATTTTTGTAAGCTTTCCTTCACATTTCCCTTATCAGTTGCTTGGTGCACCATGATGAGAGTATGTCTCTGTATACCACTCACATCTGCATCATTGTTTACCCCTGAAGTGTTTGGAAGCAGCTGTCACACTGCTGAAAGAACAAAAGCAACTGAAATGTAAATGAATATCTGACTGAGCATTGGCACAGGTTGTCCAGAGATGTTGTGGAGTCTTCTCGGGGGATCTCCAAATGCTGCATGGATGTGGGCCTGGGCACCCTGCTGTGGGTGTCACTGCTGGATGGAGCAGGGGATGGACCAGATGGATTCAGAGGTCCCTGTCAACCTCAGCCATCATGAGAGTCTGTGATTCAGAAACTACATGATGAAAATGCATCACATATCCCTACAGAATTTTGATTTAAGGGGTCCTTAAGATTATTCTCCACTCTTACAGCACAAGAATCCATGCTTTATACTCTTCATGAGATTTCTTTCAATGGGTGTAACAAAAAGATTATAAGAAAGACTTTACCTTAAGTAAATGGTTGACTGATAACATTTTCCTTACGTCAGTACACCTGCCCAAGGATAGAATATATTGTGGCCTTGACTCAAATACTGGGGACAGAACTTCAGTTGCTGACATGCTTATAATCAACTTTAAGCTCTAAATTATCAGTAATTCAAAAATCTCCTACTGATCTTGACAGAGTGCAACTTTTTGCTGGACAGTGTCTTTTAATGCAAAACTCATCTCCAAGTATTAGAGACTGGATCATATACAGAATGCAAAGATGTAAGATAAACTGATTTATGGTGTTTGCAATATTCCTTCTCTAAAACAGTAATATTACTCCACTATTAGTGAAGACAAATTGTTTCATTTTTTTCTCTAAAATGAAAGCTTCCTAATGATTAGTTTTTAAGATAAATATTAACATTCTGTCTTTCTCTCTGAAGAATTTGTAATGTGTGATTACTGTCTTTACAGTAGTTTCCAAATGATGGCTATAAAACTATAGCCAAAGCTAAGGATAATTTAAGAAATCAGTCTAAAAGAGTTAGCCAGAAATTGGCATGAAAAATTCAAGATCCAGTCCCTGCACTGTCATTTATTCTTGTGGTGCTAGACAGCAAGTGATTTGTGTTAACCTAAAGCAATTTGGCAGTGTGTTACATTTTCTGCTAAAAAGTAATGGTTTTCTGCCATTTTGTCTGTAATCCAAAATCTCAGCTTTTCACTTCGTAACAAAAGAGAACAATCTTTTGCCTTTGTGATCCCTGAGATAACCTTCAAAACAACAATGAACTGTAAACAATGCAGCATTGTTTGCCTCAGCGAGAAACAATAACTGAGAGCCATTATTTGCTCCTAATCACCCATTAGGTAGCTCATACACTAATTGTGTTATCTTCAAAGGAATTAAAATGAAAATGTTAGCATGTGACTTTAAATGTTTTTGAAGATGNGGGGAAGTAACAAGCATGCAAAGATGAAATAATGTCTGTGCAAAATAGCTGTTTTACCAATTTTACCTGTGCAGAGAAGTCCCAGTAGTACCAGACTGTGCCGTAGCGGGGTTGGTCGTTATGGAATGCAAGGATCGGGATGTTTCCTCCGCTGAAACCACGAGGTGCCAAGTGGCTGTAACACATCACAGCAGTGATAATGCTGCGGGATGTTTTATAATGCTGTTTGAATAAAGTGAAGGTAAATACAACCTAAGCAAGCTGCAGGAGAGCAAACAACACTGTATTCCAGTCTTCTGTCCAGGTGTAGTCAGTGTCCTGGAAATTCACACACCTCCTGGGGCACTGAAGAACATGGCCAGTCTCTGAGATGGGTAAGATTTCTGGTAGTAGCATGGGCTTAAATCTTCATGGGAGCATACCACACTTCAAATACATGTAACCTGTAACTCCTAAGAGCTTCTCAGCACTCATCCGCAGGACCTGGCGCAGATGAACCATGCCCTCTACAATTCATATTAATAAAGGCATGACAGAGACGAGAAACAAGGGGACAAGTGCCAGCTAGTTCCTGCCATCTATCCCAAATCCTGTATGGAAATACTGGGTACTTGCAAAAAATAAATAAATAAATCAGGGAGAACAGTAAAGCCTACTGCCACTGATGACCTGCAGAACAGCACTCAGACTCACAGAGAGTCAGAATGAAGGTAGTTTTATTAGTTTAAGGTGCACATCGGCGCATGGGGCTAACACCGCCCCAGTTGCGCAACTGGTGGCTCTTAAGCAGACATATTTATCCCACACAAAACACACAATCATGATTCCGCGAAGCGAGAAATGCTAAATCATTCTAGACAATGGGTCATCCTATGCTAACTAATTCTGCGAATGTTTTCTTGCTCTCCACTCCTTCTTGGATATGCACTGTGTATAGGTAGGTCTTTTTGAATATGACTTCCCTTGTAGTGGTTGGTCCGGTTTCTTATCTGAAAGCTTCATGCCTGGAATTCAAGGAATCTACCACCTCGCAATGTGCCATCTATAAGCAAAAGCCTTGCCCCATTTCTAGCAGACTCCTCCCAAGTCCTGCCTATTCCTAGTAAACCACTCCTCAATCTCTGCCTCTGGAGTGAGTGTTCCTCCCCTCGGCTAATTCTGTGAAATTCAAGCGAGGGGGCCCCCCCTTGTACATGTACAGGGGGCCCCCCTGTACAACCCCCCAGTACAACCCCCCGTGTACAGGGACCAACTTGGGTCTCTGCCTCCGCTCACTGAGATGAGCTGCCTAATTAATGATCACATCACCCAAATTTTACATTCTGCTACACAGTTATGTAAATTGGTTCATATTTTGTACTATGGTTAATAGATGCTTAAAACAAGCAAATTTCACTACTTGAGCTAACATTGTGAGGAGCCATTCTTGGATACGGTTTTTGTTTTATTTATTTATTTATAGTTTGGTGAGTTTTATTTTCAAATAGCTATTTCTGCTCCAAATTATCTTCTCTTTCCTAGCTCCTGAAATGATTCTGACATTATTCAAGATGGTATTGCCTGCTAAGTATGCCTCGTATGGCTCTGCATTTCATTCAAAGTCATGTTTGATATTTATCACGATAATCTCTCATTATAAGAGGAAAACTTCATTTATTGCATACAATGTGTATGTGAGTAATTTGTGACTGAAAGAGTCTTGATTTCAGAAAGAGTGCGACAAGCAAAGAATTTTATTGATTTTTAGTTAACAGCTGATATTACTGATGAAAACAGTGTCTATGAAGGCAGAGCTGGAAGATTGCATTTGAGAATTTAAGTGAGAGATATTAAACAAACCCGATTAAAATGGAGAATCATATTTCAGCATAAGCTTGACTGTCAGAGGATGAGACAGCATGAGCACCGGTCAGATTAGCAACCACATTATGAATAACCCAAAGGCTTTTTTTAGCCTTGGGAAATGGTCATGACTGCACATTGCTGGAATCTTTTAATGAAACGATTCTCCAGGAAAAAAAAAGAAGGAAGTTTTATGAAAACAAGTACTTTATTTAAACAAATACTTGTTTCAAAACATAACATAAAATGGTAATCAAACTGTTTTATATTAATTTTATTCAATTTTCAAATAAATTAATTGAGTTTTGATTCTTAGTATCCTTCTTTGCCAGGAGCACTTTTTACAGAGTGGTACAGCCAGTACCACTGTACTACCAGGTGAAACATCTCACTCTTTTATTGTTCAAATCATCCTATTACTTTTCAAAAGAATCACCATGAAACCTTGAAGATCTCTTTACAGATCTTTTTTACCTTAAGTAAAAAATATAAAATAAAGACCTTCTTGACATGCCATCGTAAGAACTAGTAATAGCACGATTTCTCTATCAAAAACTTGAATATATGAAAATCCTTGTAAATGAATATACTGTTAATTTCATAATATCAATTATTACACGTAATTCATTTAATGACATGCCAACAATGCAGGATTTTAGAATGATTTTATTTTTATAAAGAAATTTCACATCAAATTTTCAGCCTCTTTTGGAAGTCCACTGTTTGTTTGTCTCAGCCTTCTTGGCTCAATATTTTTAAGCTTTTCTACTTGCCTGTTGTCTCTCTTGGTTTGGTTTTATTCTGCTCTTTTTGGTGGTGGGTTTTTGTTTGTTTGTTTGTTTCCAATTCAAGGGGATATGTTTCTCCCTTGCTGGAAAGTTTTTGTCAGTTACTACCTCTGAGCCCTTTGTCTGAAGCAACTCCACACACCTTTACTTTCAATAAGTACAGTTACTGCTTTACTCTCATTCTCTCTCTCCTCTTGGGTACTTCAAAACACATTTCAGCCAACTCCCCCTTTCTTCCCTGCTTCATTAAATTCTCTTTCTAGATCCATTGCACTCATGAAATGTCCATCATTGATTCAGGTCATAGTCAAGGTACTGGATTAAGGTCCTCCATTAAGGAAATAAAGATACATACAACAAGAAAGACATCTTACTATAGAGAATGCTAAAAGCACATTACTAAGTCAAAAGCAATTTGAAGAATACCGATATTATAAAATTATGCAATATGCATACATATTAAAATATTTTAAAATCCTTTCACTTGTGTATCCCAAACTTTCAGGAATAAAAGTTTTGATTTCATTTTTTAAAAAAGACTTGCTTGAAGTTTATTCGCTAAAATAAAAAATACCTAGGAACTAGAATAGACTCTAAAATCACACACCAACGTCCTGAAGTGATTCATCTGACAGTGTTCATATTGACTAAGTCACATGAATAAACTAAAAAGCTCAGAGACTTAGTTCATGCAAGTGCTCAATACTTTGGCTTCTTACGTGGACCAGTTGAATTTCCAAATCTCATCAGAAGAGGCTTTCAAATATATATATATATATTTATTTTTTGTTTCCAATATGGCCTGGTAAAGTGTTTTCCAGTCTAGGCAAGAAAGTGCAAAATTTAGAGGAAAGAAATCAAAAGAAGAGTGACTTTCTTCCAAAAAGGTTCAGGATTTAAACACAGGTTCTAATTTCACAGAAACAGAATTGACCATCTCTAATTAAAATGCTAACTGTAGCAAGCAATGAATCCTCATTTTTGCAATAGTTAAGAATTTTGTCTTTAATTAGACTTGTGTAATCAGAGAAGGATGAAATTTGCTCATAAAATAAAACTTTGTCCAGGTCACACCCATCTTAATCAGGTGAGTTAGTTACAGCGAGCTCAATGCTGGTTAGAGGTTGCATGATCTGGCCCACAATCAGGGCCTTGTTAAAGGATATCAGAACTCTTGAAGGGGCTAGACCTAAGCAATAGGGAGCTCTTGAGGGATGTTCCTAAAGACAGAAAATCCTCTGGAGGGATATGAAAAAGATCTTGTGAGAGACGTCCCAGCAACAAGAAGTACTGGGAGAAGAACCTCTCAGGAGCGGGAAGTCTTCAAAGGCGACCCCTATTAACAAGAAACTTCAAAAGTAGGATGTGACATGACGTGAAAATCCTCCCACTGATGTTGAGTGCTTTAAAGATAGAATCCCCTGAAGCGAAATGGAGCCTTTGAAGTGGCAGTATCAGAATCAACTTTTGAATGCAGAAAGGTGCAGCATACAGCAGGACTAGTGCATCAGGTGTGACGTGGTCCTTGCTCAAGTCCCATAAGCCTAAGGCCAGGCAAGAGGGCAAGCAAAGCAAAGCACCATTTAGTTGACCTTGAAAGACCTCTTTGAGCTCCTTCAATTAATATTCTTAATGGTGAAACAAAATTGGTTTCAAAAAAGGGGTGAACAGCTAAAAAAACTGCCTCCATAGAGCTGTATTACTATACAGTACTATTCCAGAAGAGGTGGGGAAAGAAGGTTTGCCCTTCTATCTTTCTTTCATTTGCATAAATGTAAGACACTGAACTGACTGAAACACTTGTTAATGTTTCTCTTTTTATTCAGTGCCATTTGGATCTATGATTCTGAGCTCCTTGAACTTCATTAAACAGAATACATCATGATTTTGCTACAAGTCTGTTTCTCAAACTGCTGCCCTGCAACAAGTTAATTCCCTTTCAAAATGCAAGTTGCAAGGAAAACACAGTATTTGCTGATATTTATACAATGGAATGCAAAGTTGCAGTCTTGATTTTAAACTGTATGAAAATATAGAGGCTAAACCAGGATTCTCTGTTGTCCTTCCTTGTTTAAACAGAAATTACCGAAATAAGCAATGAAAAGAATTTTCCAGTTAAATGTACTTTTGAAAGTAAAATAAGAAAACTTATTTCATGGGAAGTGATTATTTTGCTAGAATATCTGAACTATTTAAGAATCATAGAATTGTAGAAGCATAGAATAGTTTCAGTTGGAAGGGACCTTTGAAGGTCATCTACAGCTAGATCAGGTTGCTCACAAAGCCTGATCCATCCTGACCTTGGATGGATGAAGTTGTACGGCTACAAAGGCTACAAAGGTACAATTTTAATAATACAAAACAAAGCAAATAAACAGCAGAAAATACAAACACTAAGGGGTATTCTGAGCCATCTAATCAAGTGTCCTATTGTAAGTAATCATATAACAGTTCACTGCATAAACATAATAATTTATACTGTAATAATTTATATAAATTATTATTTCTATAAGCAAAACAATTAAATTTTGAACCTGTCTGAATTCGGTTTCTGAATTTGTTTCCTCTAGTGATCAAAAATCTGATTTGCAGCCAGAAAGTTTTCCTTTATATCATTCCCTCTTAAAACATTATTCTTTCTCTGGAATAAGCTAAAAAAAACCTCTTTTTACTCCATTTCCCCACAACTTCTCTCTTTCAAAGCAGATACAAATGGACAGCATAATGCAACCACAGTGGCTGAAACCTTTAGGATACTGGATGGTAAAACTTCATCCGGAATGATTTGGCAAACTTAACAATTAAAACCACAGCCTCATAACAGGAAGTGTTAAGGAACTAAGTAATAATAGACAGCATAGTAAGGTTGACTTGGACATAAGGATAGCCACAGGCTTGAATTTCTCTGTTCATAATCTTTGTAGGGTAGACCTGAGACAATTCCTGTGTAAAAAGCATCTGAATTTGGT
Organism: Pavo muticus; assembly: GCA_016647715.1. Lineage (NCBI taxonomy): Eukaryota > Metazoa > Chordata > Aves > Galliformes > Phasianidae > Pavo > Pavo muticus. Next base: position 784,014 of record JACDJE010000066.1, on the reverse strand, counting down.
AGGAGAGTGTTGTGCCCAGGCTAGCAGCTATGTCTGTACTGTTAAGGAAAGAGTGTCCCAGCCAAGGTGCAGTTTGTTTCTAAAAAAAGCAGCATCTTCAATAGGACTGAACTAAAGCCTATCCCTAGTGGCCATGTGCCCATTGCATGGCATTTGACTGCCAGTCTCATTTGACTGCCAGTCTCATGTGTCTGTGGTGTCCTTTTGACAATAAGATGGAATGAAACTTTAATTTGCTTTTTCTGTTAGAAGTGTCTCAAATGACAACTACGAGGGTATGTAGCAGTCCACTAGACCAGTGTATTGCAGCATGGCACCTAGAATATGGATGTCATGACGTTGCTGAGATTATGTCACAGAGCGCACTCATTGCCTTGGTGATAGTCAGATGAAGCAGCCTCCAAAACAAAGTCAAGGAGTGGAAAAGTAGTTGGGGTTCCATCTTCAAGGTCACTTTCTGCCACTTGTAATTCAGAAACACAAACACAGTCAGCTTGCTACTGATGTGCCCCAGGCTGCACAGTGTGAGGTTACCACTGGAACTGTAACAGCACTGGTATGGATTCCCTATACAGTTATGAACTCAGCAAATTTTTGCCAGAGATGCCTAATGATTCTCTATTTGATTCCACTCCATAGGCCAGGTCTACTTAGCATATATTTTCTTTCTTTGAAGTATGTACAGGAGAACTAAACACTTCATAGAAGTTCCTTCAGGTTTTCACTGCATCTCATTTCCCATACTTTCAGCATCAACATTTATCTAGACAGTGCAAAACAACCTGCTTTGCAAATCCATACTTAACCTAACAAAAGGCTAAGGACAAATTACCCAGGAGAAAGATTCTTACAGTAATTCCTGTTACACTGCTGCGTATAAACAGAACTGGAGAGTTCTTTGCAAAACATATGCATCTCTTAAGAATATCTTGGGAAACTAAAGAAGGGGGAAGGTTCATTTTGTCCTTCTTATTCAATCATGTTTTTATGTTACCCTCAGCCAGGCTTGCAGAGGTAGAAAAGCCATGGAATTCTTCCAAGCGTGGACAAAAAAGGGATTTTGCATGCGCATGGTTTGAGTCACTGTCCCTGGAGGTGTACAAGAAATGTGTAGAGGTGGTACATGGGGACATGATTTAATGGGCAACATTGGTGGTACGTGGACTGTTGGACTAGATGACCTTAGAGGTCTTTTCGAACCTGAATGACTCTAGGATTGTATGATGCTATGTTTGTAACCTGTCCTATGCAGTGATAAACAGTTTTCTCAGTGAATTATGGAGTTCAAAATCTTCATTTAAAAGAACAAAAACAAAAGCCCACATAGCCTTCCCTACCCTGCAAAATCTGCTTAGTGTGCCAGAAGGAATTTAAAAGCCTGCTTTAGCTCTCTCAGAATTAGGACCTTGTCCTTCAAGCAACCTTGTGCTCACACAGAGTTCCTTTACTCCAGCAGTGCTGCATGAAGGATTCCAGCTATGCAAAGCACGCCACAGGGCCAATGCAGTCAGCAGGCACCTGTTTGCATCCTGCAAATTTGTTTAGTCTTTGTATTTGAACAAAGACTCTGAAAAGTTTCTTTCTCCTACAAGTGCATGTGCATGTGTTGAGTTGCTCACAGCGTGATGAGAACAGATAGAAATTTCTTCTCACTAGAACTCCTGAGGAAAAAAAAAAAAGCATCTGGAGATACTTTAGCAGAACTGTAGCAAAGATTAAATGCTGAGCTTGCACATGGCTGTTTTAAATATGCCCCTTAACTGCCCCATGACAGATCTGCAGGGCAGATCCTCATGAATGCCTATTATCGCATGATTTCTTCAACTTCACGGGATTGTAAAAGGGCTTATACAGAAGCAAACTGAGTGCCCTTCCAAAAGGAACAGGCTTATCAATATGAGAACTTCAGTCCAATAAACAGATTTGACGCTTGTAGCCTACATCAAAAACAACTGTTTTAGATCTGTTTTTACAGGAGCCTGTATCACTTGAAACACAGAACAACACTTTCTACATTCTGATAAAAAATAATTTTTGTTGCTGCCTTCCTGCGCAGTCTGTTAACTCAGCCCTTCATGGGTCAGATTATACTGTACTTTTTTCAGTAAGAGCTCTGTCCAAACAGTCTCAGTGAAGACTGATACAAGAAGAAGCCTTTAGAAATGGCAGTGCTGAGAATATATCCTTCTTTTCTTACTCTGCCCTCTTTCTTCTTTCTTTTTTTCCTATTAAGGACAGAAAATTTGGTCACCTTCACTTCCCTATAGTCTCTCCTCTATATCCCTTTCTTACCACTGTGCTCACCTCCCCAGTTCTTGATATTTTCCCTTGCCAACACCTTGACTACTTCTCCTTATCTTTTTCCTATTCTCTCTGCCAGCTTAAAATCCTGGAATTTCTCTATTTCTCAGTTACTGTTCCTGTATCTTGCTGTCTTCTCCTGCATGTCTGACTGATGATTACAGTTCAAATTCTTCTCCTCTTCGAATCTAGAAACTCCCCAGCTGGGGATTTTAGGATGGGCATTTCCCACCCTGGCACTCAGAAACTCTCATGGTTTCATCCTTGCTGGAGCTCAGAAGAGATATTCCAGTCTCAGCATCATTGATATGTCAGCTATATAACTAAGATTTCATACTGGAGAAAAAATTCACCTTATCTAACCACACAGCCTCATCTTTCCATCCAAGCTCTTATCCTCCTGTGCTGCAATCACAAAATCAGAGAGCTGCAGGAGGTTAGGTAGTCTGCCCTGCTCTACCCCATCCTTAATCAGGATCAAATACATCTTTTTATTCCTAGAGGATGTTTCCCTAATCTGTTCTGGGTGACAGTGACCTCATAACCTCCACAGGCAATCTTTTGCCAGTGCTTCACTCTCCTGACCAATAGGAAAGCATCCTGCTATCAAACTAAGATGCAATTTAAGCTCACAATTTCTGGTCTGGCCCACCATTTTTCACAGGTCTTCATGAATACAATTTTTTCCCACTTCAGAGAAATTTAGGATGCTACCACAAAGATTACTTTTACTGGCTTATTGCTTTGCTATATGCACTTATCTTTTCTTCTCTCCACAGCAGCCCTCCTGCACTCCCTGCTTCCCTTTTGTACATCACTTGGTCTCAATTTCTGGACCTTTCAGGGATCTTTGTCACTTTGTCCACCGCCCTTTGTTTTTCACGATGTCAGCTCCTGTCTGTGTTCAATACATCTGTATGACAAGAACCCAAATCAGTCACAGCAGTGAGATGAATAAGCTTAAGCCTGCCCCTTAGATTTAGATTCCAGAGGAGATCAGAAGGCTTTTAAATGCACACGCCCTTTCTTCTCACTAATAGGCTTCATTCATCTGAGAACTACTAGGTTTTATATAACAATAGCTATAAAACATATATTTTTAAGTCAAGAACACTCAAAGCAACAAAATCCAACACGACATAAATACAGAATATTTGAGCATACTGTTTCCCAACCCACTGCAAGTTCTTGCTTCAATAAATTAACTGCATCACCATGTATCAGGAGTGTGTGCTCCTAAGAATGTTTTTTCTGTCCTCTGTGGGAGGTAGCTGGCTCCTCCATGTTCCTCACCACAGACTCTACTTGAGGTACTCTCTACCTGCCCACAATGACTATCTGGTCTGCCACAATTGCCGTACCTGGATTCTCTTCCCACTGAGGTTGCTCAGTAGCTTCAGAGGACATGAGCAGATTCCTTCCTGAGGGACCTGACCATTCTCTGGAAGCAAAATGCTGGATATTCTCTGTTTCCTATCAAATTCACTACTCACATCCTGGTTTTGACTAGATGAGAAGGGCTTCATGAACATGCTCTGAACAACTTACCCTCTTTCAAAGCAAAGCTCAGAAGTCTTCCCCCCTGCACTGTTTCCAAAAGTCTCAGCAGCAAGCAGGTCTTGGTTTGCTAGGACCACAGCCAGTTGTGTTGATCAGTACTTAAACTCATGCCTCAGCCAGTATCAATCGACTCTTTTCATAACACCACAGAAAAACAGAAACACTGGCACAGGGTGCAAGTTCTAACATGCTACAACAGTAACAGTTGTTTTATTGTTTATCAGTTTTATAACAAAGTGAGAGCAGTGAATAAAGTCCTTTACTTTCTTTTGGAATAAAACTAATGGTGCTACTAACTACAGAAAAACAGTGAAAATAAACAATAACATTTTGCCCTTACCTTCCAATACATCAACAATACCAAGAAATTTCTCAGCAGTACATGATCATAAACCGTGTACAAGTTGCAAATCTCCAAGGAAAATGCAGTGTCAGAAGCATGGTTTTCTATTTGGTATCTCTTGTCAGCCTGTGTCATATAATATTTCCATAATCTCAAGATGATGTTAATAAGTTACAGGGCACCTCAGCTCTCTACTTCTCATCAGATCAGTGTGCTTATGAAAAGTGCCAGGTTCACCAGTTCTGAAAATGAAATCCAAAGAACTTTTTTGTTCAGCCAGAAAAGTGGCAAAATATCTTGCTGGATGAAACTCTGTCTCATCTGTGACTTGGAGGAATGAGGTTATTTTTTAGGTCTGCATCCATTTGATGGACTGTACATCAAGATCCTCAGACTATTAATAATTCAGAGATAGGGTCATCTTCCTGTGCAGATGGGTCTGGGTCCTCTATACAGCCCTGACCCACTGCTGCTCCATAAGCTATCTGCACCACTGGCAATGGTGCCATGGTGGTTTTCTGTGTGACTTGTTTTGTGTTTGTTTATTTGTTTGTTTGCTTTTTTTATATACAGACATTAAGAAAATTTAAATGACACTATGACACTGTGGAATATTTGAGCTATGGTGATAGACCAGCTGCCACCATGAATTTATCAGTATAGCTTGAATTTCATGAAGACCTTTTCAAGTTGAATAATTAAAAAAATGAATTTCTTTTGATTCACCTTGTGACACACCAGAAGAATTTTTGACACTAGAGATCTTCTTTCTTCTCTGTGCTTTTATGAACTATTACGTATTCAGGTCTAAACGCTGTAATATGTATTCAACTTTACAAGGAAATCACCATTGTTGGATTCTGCAGTAGGCTTCATTTACAAGGATAATCTAGTTACTTCTATTTCAACTCTACTGGGGAGCATTATTAACAGTTTTTTGTATTGCTTTTACAAATACTTCCTTCCACATGCCATCTTTTACCATCTTGCAAGAGGAAGGAGACTAACACACTAGAAGATCTGGCAGAAATCCAAAACCAAAGCCAACCATTTTTTCTTTACTGTTATTTAAAATAACAGTGCTGTATTTTATTTGTCTTTCAGGATATAACCACATGCCCTGGCAGGCAATAAGAGTCTACTGACCAAACTGGATTTAGAACACACATTGATTTAAAAGCAGGATAAAAGGTAGCAGGTCTGTGACATAGCAAAGTAGTCATCCAGCATTGGTGAGAAATGCACACAGCCAAAAGAATTGAAAACACATACATGATACTTTTAATAATTTCTGTTACTTTGCCTACTTAAGCCAGAAAGCATGAGCAAATCTACAGTGGAAAAATCTAGCATGCCAATTACACCTTGGGAGCAAAGGATTGAAGCTTTTTCCTTATTAATTAGCTGGCTAATATCTCTCATAGTGCCACATTACATTTTTAATTTGATTACTTATTTTAATAAAATAGATGCATGAGCTTACCAAGCCCTCTACCAACAAACAGAAGGCCCCTGCAATCCTTGATGCTTTGAAAGGGCAGTCCAAAAAGTCAGTTCAAAATCAAGACAGGGCATAAATGGATGTTAGAGCACTGATTGTGATATTTCTATTTTTCATTTTATAGTGGTATATAAAATATACTTATTAACACAATTTCTACATAAAGTGTTATTAGTTACACATGTATTTAAATATATGGCTACTTTCATTTATCCTAAAAATCTCATGGTTTTCATGCTTAGATATTAAAAAAATAATGAATATATGTCATCATATGGTCTCTCACTGGAGCCAAGGTAACTAGATCTGGAGTGAAATAACAGCACGCAACTTTTTGAGACTTCAACTTCATGATTGCCTTAAGCTGACCTAAATGTGCATTTCCACTGGAAGGTGAAATCACAGACTTGACCCAATCATGCAGTTCAGGTGCCTGCCCTGTATAGGTGTAGGAATTTGTGCAGCCACACCATGAGTTCAGTTAGAGACATGATTTGGCTTACTTATTTTCTAAATGTTCTACTTGCTTGCAATATTTCTCTTCACCAAAAGTGAACCATGAAGTGATGCCCCACTATGTGGCCATCCCAGGTGTTATTGTCTAATTCACAAAGCGTTTATCCTATGAAAACCACATATGTTGTCCTCCTCAGGCAGCAATTTAGTTCCTTGAAAATAGTTCCCACATGGCTTTAACCAGGCCTGCTGTACGTAACATCATTTTATTATCAGATCTTCTCTTAGGCCACATCAATACAGTAAAATGGGGTCAAGGCCCAGACTCTGGCATTGGCTAGCAATCGTCTGTTCTGCAGAGCTATTAGAACCATCCCTTGCATGGTATTGGCCCTTGCAGTACTGCAGTAGTGCCCAGACAACACTGAAGTACATCTCAGAAGATAACCAATGCCAAGGATGTTTCCAATAGGCAATTTGGACATGGGCTCCATGTTTTGGCGATAAGCCATTCTGCTTAGATTCACAAAGAGAAAACTGTGGCCAGCTCCATTTCATGCTGCAGAGGTTGCTTCCCCATCCAAATCCTATAGGCAGAGTTTTAAAAATGAGAGAGGCCACTTCCAGTAGCAGTGAATACTGCATTGCATTGTGAAGGCAGCACAGCAACAGCTGAGTCAGTGGTGGTTACAGGTGAACTGCCCAACTCATCCACCAGTTACAAATCAATATGGGTCATTTCTGGGGATGATCCTCTGGAAAGGTTTGTCTGATGAGAGCCTTTGTGCACTTTGTTATCCATGTTGGACAAGGAAATAACGCACAAAAGAAAGGAAAATACTAAAGCAATGTCATACAAGACTGCTGTTCTCCTTTTGCTGTTTTCAAGCCCTTCAGTTTAAATGCAAGCTTTCTCCAGGCACTTCTGTCCAGTAACAGACACATTCTCCCTTGATCTTCATTCACAAGTGATTTCTTATACTTTCCAGCGTGACAGAGCAAGCATATCACTTATATTCTTCAGCATTTGGGAAAACAAGTGAGCTAGCAAACACTTCAGAACACTGCCTGCAAAAAAGCTAACACAATAGTCATAGCCAGCCACAAAATCCATCACTTAATAGGTGATGTATGCTCAGTTTGCAATGAAAGAAAAATCTATAAACTGTATCCAAGGTGATGCAGGTCTGGGTAGGAACTTAGAAAATACACTTTCTCCAACTGATGTAGTAAGATGTTCTACTTCTACAAAGGTTCCTTTTCCCCAGTAAGCTGGTGCAGTCTTGGGCCTGTTCATGTTTCCCTTTAGGCTGGGTCACCAGACAGCACTGTCAGCAGTCACTGCTCTTTGCATAGCTTTTAGTTTAAGCCTGTAAAATACATCACAGTAATCCCAGTGGGTAGTTCTTGAGATGTACTCGTAGTTATGTGGTTGTATTTTATACGATCTCCCGGGGAAAATGGCATAAAATCATGCATCATCATCAAAGCTAATAAAACTTTGTCCTTGATCTTAAAGGAGCATCTCATTTCCTCCTCACAACTGCACATCTATTCCAGCCCCTGTATCTTCACAAAACTGTAGGCAAAACTGGGGCAAGAAGGGACTCTGAAGGCAGCCCAGGCCAGCCATTGCTCTATAGCAGTATAGCCTTATGTACATTAGTCCTTGTCATTTATTTTCCTACACGGTTCTCAAAGATTTCCAGCCCCATTGCCTCCCTCTTCTTACCATCAGAAAGATTTTTTCAAAATGTAACTTGTTTTCTACAATTAAGCCAACAGCTTCTTGCCCCACTAAACTTGGACATGGAAAATGGATAATTTTCTCCCTATTTACAATATTATTGCATTTTCCAAGACTCAAATCATAGAATCTTAGAATCATAGAATGGTTTGGGTTGGAAGGGACGCTTAAGATCATCTAGTTCCACCCCTCCTGCTATGGGCAGGGACACCTCCCTCTAGACAGGTTGCTCAAAGCCTCACTCAGCCTGGCCTTGAATGCTTCCAGGGAGGGGGCATCCACAGCCTCCCTGGGCAACCTGTTCCAGTGTCTCACCACTCTCACACTAAAGAATTTCTTCCTAATATCTAGTCTAAATCTATCCTCTTCCAGTTTAAAAACATTTCTCCTTGTCCTGTAGCTCCATGCCATTATAAAAAGTCCCTCCCCAGCTTTCCTTTCTCCTCAGAGCCTTCTCTTCTACAGGCTGAAGAATCCCAGCTCTCTCATCCTGTCCTCGTAGGGGAGGTGCTCCAGCCCTCTGATTATGTTCATGGCCCTCCTATGGACCTCACAAGAGCAGAGTAGAGGGGCAGAATGACCTCCCTTAACCTGCTGGTAAAAATTCTCTTGATGCAATCCAGGATATGATTGGCCTTCTGGGCTGCAAGTGCACATTGCCAGCTCACGCTGAGTCTTTCATCAGTTGACCCTCACAAACCCTTCTCCTCAGGTCTGCTCTCAAGCCATTCTCTGTCCAACCTGTATCTGTGCTTGGGATTGCCCCAACCCAGATGCAGGACCTTGCATTTTGCCTTGTTGAACTTCATAAGATTGTCATGGCTCACCTCTCAAGCCTGTCCAGGTACCTCTGGATAGTATCCCTTCCCTCTAGCATGTCAACTGCACCACTCAGCTTGGTGTTGTCTGCAAACTTGCTGAGAGTGCACTCAATCCCACTGTCCATATCACCTACAAAGATGTTAAATAACACCAGTCCCAACACTGATCCCTGAGGAATGCCACTCATCACTGGTGTCCATTTCGACACTGAGCCACTGACCGCAACTCTCTGAGTGCAACCATCCAGCCAATTCCTTATCCAGCAAGTGGTCCATCCATCAAATCCATTTTTTCTCCAACTTGTTGATCAGGATGTCATGTGGGACTGTGTCAAACACGTTGCACAAGTCCAGATAGATGATGTCAGTTGCTCTTCCTTCATCCTTGCTGTAAGTCTATCATAAAAGGCCATCAAGGTTGTCAGACATGACTTACTCTTGGTGAAACCATGTTGGTTACCACCAATCACCTTGTCTTTATTTTCCATGTGCCTTAGTAGGGCCTTCAGGAGGATCTGCTCCATGATCTTGCCAGACATAGAGGTGAGACTGACTGGCCTGTAGTTCCCTGGATCTTCTTCTTTTCCCTTCTTGAAAATGGGGGTTATGTTTCCCCTCTTCCCATCTGTGAGAACTTCACCCGACTGCCATGACCTTTCAGATACGACGGATAGCAGCTTGGCAACTTCATCCATTTCCCTCAGAACCAATAGATGGATCTCATTGGGTCTCATGGACTTGTACACCTTCAGGTTCTTTAGATAGTCTTGAACCTGATCTTCGCTTACACCAGGCAGATCTACCTTCTTCAAGTTCTTACCATTGCTTTCTGCAACTTGGGCAGTGTGGCTAGTGCTGTTGCCAGTGGAGGTTGAGGCAAAGAAGTCATTGAGCACTTCAGCCTTCTCTGAATCCTTCATGACCAGGCCTCCAGTTTCCTTTGGGAGAAGGCCCACATCCTCCCTGACCTTCTTTTTATCTCTGATACACCTATAGAATTTCTTCTTTTTCCCTTTCAATGCCCCTGGTTAGATTTAATTCTTTTTGGCTTTTAGCTTTCATAACCTGATCCCTGGCTGCTCAGACAGCTTCTCTGTAGTCCTCCCAGGTAACCTGTTCCTGTTTCCGCTCCCCATTGACTTTCTTTTTGAGCTTAAATAAGTCCAGGAGCTCCTTGTAGATGCACGGAAGCCTCCTGGTATTCTTGCCTGCCTTCCTTTTTCTTGGGATGCACTGCTTCTGAGTTTGGAGGAGATGGTCCTTGAATACCGACCAGCCTTCTTGGGCCCCTCTTCCCTCTGGCGCTTTCCCCATGTCACCCTGACTTCCACCCCCTATTTTCCTTTTGTTAATCTTCTCCAGTTGCTTTGTCTTCTTCTCTCAGCTCATGAATTTTAGACCTCCAGCTGTTCACATTGCCATCATCTTCTAAATTTGTTTGCATCTTCCTCTTAGCACAATGCCCAAAGCTGGACACGCTACTCCAGATATTCTTATGAACATGGAAAAGTGTAAAAAGATTGCTTCACACAACCAGCAGGCTGTTATTCCTTCTGCTTATATATCTCAGCATGGTGCTCACCTTGTTTGCAACAGCATGACATTGCTTGTTGTATTCACCTTATTCCACCCCATTTTTTTTCTCTCAGAGCCTTATTTGATGAATTACTACCCAGTAGCTTTCTGTCTGTTTTGTATTTGTTCAGTTCATTCCCCATACTGAAGTTCAATGTCTTGCACTTGAGCATGCTGAACTTCCTACTGTTCTGGAGACCTGCCTCCAGTTTTCCAAGTAGTGTCTGATTCTGAATAAGCCTTGATTCTCAGCTCAATGACCTGTTTAAGTGAATGCACATGCCATAAAAGTTAGATCAAAGAGGAGCATGAGCTTCTCACTCTCTGATTTTTACTAGCCTCTCCTCTGCAACAGATCAGCACATCAGTGCTTTTCTTATTCATAAAAAAATAATTATCATGCAAAAGAAGTTCATTATAAGCTGCAATTTGTTTGCTGTGGTTTTAAAGCATCTAGAGTGAGCAGAAAATGATGAAATAAAGTAGCAAGAAAATAAAGAAAATCACTACAAAGCTATAGTTTGTTTGTTGCAATAGAGAGCTCCTTCAAATTTGTTTGATCAGCAATTATCCTAAGCAAGAGAAAGACAAGAAAAAGAAAGGAAGTTTCTTTTGTCTCAAGAAATTACGATGAATTTAAGACACTTTTAAGAACAACAAAAAAAAAAAGGCTTTGATTATTAGATATCATACTCAAAGCAAAAAGAAGGCAACTGGAAAAATGCTGTTGGGGATAAATTTGGAAGATAAGTATTTACAAGTTAACTAATGACAGAACAGCCCATAACTAAAACCTAGAACTGGGAAATTGAAAGTATACTGTGGCCTACTAAAATGAGTGTTATTCTTTAATAAGTAGCAAGCAGTGTTTAAAAGAATGAAACAAGTTTTTAAATGCAATTACTATAGGTAATATCATTGTTCCATATTTTAGGCTGTAGACATGCCAGCCATGTCATGATCCACTTGAAAACAGTGAGTCCCAGAACATTTAACTAGGTCTTCCATGAGCTGTAGTACTAAAAAATGGTATATAAAAATAAGGATTTCAAGTTCAGTGTTGAGCCACAGTTGGATTTGCAGATACCCCCACACAGCATGAGTTGCCTCAGGAATCTTCTCTGGGCAGCAATAAATCCCTGCTTGCTTGAATCTTCTTTTTCAGCTTGTGTTCGAGTCTGATCCAGAATCACTAAAATTTAATACTGGCTCAGATCCACCTCTACAAAAAGGTAATAAGACATCTGCTATTGCTTTCAGTGGCCATCGTGTAAATAATTCATCACTGCAGAAATTCTACTAAAACGTGTCACAAAAATAGAAGCTAGTGTTCTTTCCCCAGACTGTATACTGCTTGGTGGGCAATGTAAGGGCACTTCTCTGCAATGGAACAGATCTCCGAGCATCTTTCTTAGAATACTGAATTACTAAGGAGAAACTTTTGGAGGAAATGTTAAGAAATTAGGCTTGGATGCCTTTCAGCACTAAGTACTGCACTGTATTGTCTGCAAGAGTGCAGATGTTCTTGATGATTTCATGCACTGTGGCTTACCCCACATGCTGTCAGTGTCACGCTTGCTGCCATACAGCCTCATTGCCAGGTAGGAACTCCCTGAAGTTCTCCACAAAGTCCCTTTCCTGTCTTCACAAGCAAAATTGCTTTCATCTCCCGGGCTTGCAAAGCTGTGTAAGTAGACATGTTTGTAGACATTAGAGACATCTTCCACTTCAAACACCACATCTTTTTGTTTATAACTGGAGATTTTACCTGGGAGAGATGAGAAATATCTGTAACACTTTGAGACTCTGAGAGCAAGCAGACAGCACTGTCAGACACTTCTTATTTTGAGCTTTCTAGATTACCTGTTTTTAAGTTTAGGACTTCTCATTTTTAAGCATGGATGATAGTTTCCAAAGCTTTAATTTTCTTTAACATATTAATTCTAAATGTTTTTTAAAAAATTCTAATGACGTTTACAGACACATTTTCAAAAAGTCAAAGAAAAAAGGCATTTGTTTCTCACTCATTTCTGTTGCCTCCAGGAACCTGACTTTCTTTTGAAAATGCAATTCCAACCATAAAGAGTAGATGAAAATGAGTCATTTAGCTGAGGAATGGTTGATTACATTTAATCCAATATACATTTTAGAAAGATAATTGAACTGTTTCATATCTAAAATTTTAACTCTGTCAGTATGAATTCTGCACTGCATGTCATGCTGTCCAGTACTGCCTCACTGCTGCCTTCTGATGACCTTGCTGTGTACATCCATCGACCTTCTCTACCTAGAGCTGTTTTTTGCAGAAGTTACGGGTTTTACTGTATTGTAGGGCACCTATAATCTTATTGTTTAGAGTGAAGAGTTCACAAATAGATAGGTTATTTCTCCTAAGAATGACTCAGTCCATAGCTGTGTTCATACATTCACACGTGACAGGGCAGAGGAAGAGGGGAATCAAAAGACTGAGAAGACTGAAAGGGTACACTCTGCTTCAGGAGTAGATTTTGGAGAAAACTGAGAAACAAGAGCTTACACAATGTGTCCTTCAGTTGGCTTCCTGAATTAAACCAAGGTAAATCAAACCTGTGTAGCAATTTTTGCTTTTAAATCCTTTTTCCTTAATTGCCTTACTTGTCTTGTTTCTACTATTAAAAGTTAAGTGCTGAGCTTTTTATAAAGTGCCAATTGGGTCATTGCCTATAAAGTCACAGAAATCCAAAAGCAGTTGCTCTGTTGACAACTACAGTGGATAATCTCTTGTGAACCACATCTAAGACCAGGAATGACTGGGGAGGTCATTCTAACAGAAATGAAAGTACAAGACAGGAGAGCTCTGAGAAACCAAAGCAATGCACAGAGATGCAGCTAATCCTACTAGTAACACTTACCAGTTCTAAAAATCAAAGCCCAAATTTTGTTTTCAAGCTCAGCATCTCTTCTGTGTGGGCAACTAAATTCCTTTGTTAGCTTCTTAGCTCCCCAGCACCCACTAAAAAGGATTCCTAAGCACACTGCATTACAGACTCTCCCATCCTTACTCATAATCTCTCAGAGTAAGCATAGGCATTTTGTTCTCATTTGCAGACAGTGACAATTTTCCTTTATCCTATAAATCTTGGCTTTAAAAACGACAGGACTCCAAGTCAAAATCTCTAATACCAGCTGCATTTGTGTATGCAGAATATCATTCCTCCACATGAGAGATGTTATAAACAGAACTTTGATAAACAGAGGTGTACGATAAATAAATATGATATGTAAAGCTGTCAGAGACATGGCAGAAAGGAAAGTTGTGATTAGTGGGAAATTTGATAACTGAGGCAGTACAACAAATGAAAGTCATTGGAATCTTCTTTGTTCTTCTGGATATGCTTATTTATACAGTGAAATCCAATATTTGATATGTCTCTTATCAGCTGGTTGGCAATGAATTTTAAATTTAAAGCTACCACCAGGCATTTGTTATTTGTCAAGCTGGAAAAAGGAAAATTGTTGGAAAGAATGTCTGCTAGGAGATGACACCAGCCTTGTGTTCACTTTCATCCACAGCCCCAAATTAAAACAATTATTTCAAGATGACTGATGCAGACAAGCTTTCATATCATACATTTGGATGAAGAAAAATACTGTCAATGTACTGTCATAAAAATTCAAAGTTTTACCCTGGGTTTTTAATATGCATGACAATAAAAAAAAACATTTGAATGTTGCCTGTATTCCCTTTCAATCTGTGCAAAATCTAGAGAGGGGAGTCTGTGCATTGCCTCTTACACTTCTAGTTTGCTACACTTTTCAAGTAAATCCCTACAGCTGACTACAATCTGTTCCATCAGATGCCTTTGCAAGGTCAACGTACAGTGCTGCATTATATTTATTAGTAGGTGGTGAAAATTGAATATCGTTGAAAACTTTCATCACAAGTGCAGTTTGGCAAGATATTCTGTTAAAGTTCATGTGTGTGGGGATTCAAACGTTGAAGCCTTATAGATAATTCCATAGCCATTTGACTTGAAAAACTTCATTTTTGGTATTTAATGCCCAGTGTTCTCTTCATTTAAACTGAGGCAATTACTCAAATATGATTCTGAGTTTATGGGTTAAGTCTTTTGAGGAAGAGTAAGTTAGGAAAATAGGGAATGATCATTTTAAAGTGGAAACTGAAATATATCCTGCCTTATCTGTTGCAGAGGAACATATTGTGGAAGACATGCCAATGGCTGTGGAGTATTAGGTTTTCATTGCCAGTTCGTTATTCAGCTCTTGCATTCACAGCATCACCAGGATTTTGCTGGTGGTAGCATTACCCGTGGCTCATCTCAATGCCTCATTACTGCAAAGCAATGATATAACTATCATTCCACTGAAAATCACCATGTATAAAGAAAACATTAAATTTCCCAAAAGCTTTAAAAGGTAGATTTTACTATTTACTGATCATATTGTAAGCCATAATCCATCAATGTCAAATAAAAAGAGAACTGAAAGATGACTACAGCCACCCACTCCTAAAGAAATGCCTCAAAATACATTTGACATTTACAATCCTGAGCAAAATTTTCAGCCAAAAATTACCCTAGTAAAGCTTTTATTACTGCTTTCTTCTTAACTGAATCAGACATTGGTTTGCTTTTTACCCCTTTCTCTTTCCCAAAAAAGGTGTCAAAGAATCATAAAAAGAAGTCCCTTCTAACATCAGCCTTTCTCAAATCAGGACTTCCTTGAAAGTTAGATCAGGTTGCTCATGGTCTTGGCCAGCTCAGTTCTGAAAATCTCCAAAGATGGAAATTACATAGTCTCTCCAGTCACCCAGTGCTGAACCATTCTTATGGTGAAAGTATTTTTTCTGAACTTGTGATCAGTTTGGTTATCATTGGAATGAAGCTCTTGTGATCTTGTTCCTCTTGTATGAAAGGCATCTTTCTATTATCATTAATACCTGAAGAGATGTATGTATGTCAAAGTAGCATTTCTCTTAAAAGGCAGCTCTTTGTAGGGACTTGATCTGTATGTTAAACAGTTGAGTCTTCCATGAGGATGTAAAATCTGGAGCTCTCTATCTATGGACTTGAGTCTTTGCTCTTCAAATCAGACTAACTGTGTTCACTGAAAAAAACTACAGCAATCTGAATTCTGTTTTTGCAGCATTGCCACTGTTGTTAACTATTATTGGAAGCAAATAAAGTGGTATTCCATTGACATGTACTTCGTCAGTATTTCCCAGGTTATTTTTCTCTGTAAATAACCTTAGTTGTTCACATTTTCCCTTGTTTTGTATTGAAATCAGTATATTTTGATGTTATGGTAAGATTTTTCCCTAAATCTTCCTGAGTTTGTATAGTGCTTACCTGCCCATCCTCCACTCATCTCTACTCCCTCACCTTGTTTTATATTTTGGGAAATACTGAATTTCTGATTTCAAAAATGTCTGTCTGAAACATTAACCATTTTAATAGACTGCAACATGTTTTTAGATCAAAATTATGCCCAAACTACACAGTTCCTTTAATTAAGTAGCTGAACAAGGCAAACAACAAGATTAACTCTGATACAGATTTTAGGCACAATTAACTCCTTTTCAAAAAGCCTGCATAAGACCCATGGCATACAGATATGCACAGAACTACCTAAGAAAAAGCATTTCTTCATATTTCCCTTGATTTTTGTTAGAATTCAAAATGTAAGTTCAGAGAGGCAAAGACAGTTAGACAGTTTCTCCCTATATCTATGGAGGAACTATGGAACAGACTAGAGTGAAAATCTGGTTTCTTTCTTTCACTTGTCTTCAAAACTTCAAAATTTGCACCAGTTCTTAGGTAGCTGAAATGCATCGTGCCATCACTAAAATGCCCTCCCACAAATCAAATTCATACCAGTTCTCACTGGCTAAGCTGCACTTTGAAGAAGGCATTATATGCCAAATGTGCATACTGCTACTATCATTCTTGTATCTATATCAATCCTGAATTCATCATTTTAACTTAATGTTATTTTCTAATTAGAGCAGTGAACAAAGCAGGCTACATAAGATTATTCCCAACCCTGCTTTGGACCTATGGGGCAAATTGTTTCATTTCTATGTGAATTTGTTTTCTTAGATGTATTGGAAGGTAACCATTTATTTTTAAGGATTTTAGATAAAGTGTTTTAAAGTGCTCATCTCTCTTCTGCATACCAGACCAAGATTCAAAGAACATTTTTTCCCAGAGAGATGTAATTGAAGAACGAGAGCCTACCAGCCTAATCTTTAAATGCAGAGCAATACAATTTTCCTAAAATACTGCTGTACAATCCTTATGTGATTTGTCCATTTATAACAGATTTGGATTCTTGGCTCTATTTGTGTGAGTTTATTTGTTGTCATAAGTTATTTCCTTTCCATGCACTCCTGGTACAAATTGATATAGAGTGCTGTTACATTGAAAGGTGCTATCAATTGACACCAGACATGGATCTGGTACGTTAAGCTGCAAATTCTCCCTCTGAGGCCACTCAGTTGACCCAGAAAGTCAATTTGGTAAAAGATGAATCACTCTGAGGGCAAACAATGCACAAGCGAGTTGACTACCAGTTAAGTCCAGAGCCCAGTACATTACAGCTCTATCACCATGGTTCTGTGCTGAGCTTACCAGCTCAAAGCTGTAGTACTTGTTTTTCTGTGTCTGCTTCAGAGCCCCTTGCATTACAGGTTGAGTGAGCTGGGAGTGTTCAGCCTGGAGAAGATATGGCTCTGAGGTGACCTGAATATCTAAAGGGGGGCTATAAGAAAGAAGGGGATAACTCTTTAGCAGGGTCTGCTGTGACAGAACAAGGAGAAATGGTTTCAAACTAAAAGAGAGAAGATTTAGATTGGATATAAGGAAGAAGTTCTTTACAGTAAGGGTGGTGAAATACTGGAACAGGTTGCCCAGAGAGGTAGTGAATGCCATGTCCCCGGAGACATTCAAGGTCAGGCTGGACAGGGCTCTGAGTACCTGATCGAGCTGCAGGTTTCCCTGTTCATTGCAGGGGAGTTGGACTAGATGGTCTTTAAGGATCCCTTCCAACACAAACAATTCTATGATTCTATGAATTATAATCCATCCCATGGTATTAAAGCGGACTCATGTCAGTTATTTGAAAATGTGTCTCCCTCATGTTGTAGCACCCTCTGTATTATCAATACAAAGGCAAGCAGAAGTCAGTACAGGGTCCTCTGAACCTCTGCTTTACATGACAGTCTGGATTCATATCCTGCTGAAGCCACTTGAAGGAATTCCATGAATGATGTTAGTTTTATTGAACAAAGCACAATTTTAATCCCCCTATTTTCATCTTCTAAGCAGTCCTTTAGCCATCTTAAGTATTCATCACCTAATCCATATTTAGAAGGCTTTGTGTAGTAATTCATCATGCGAAACCTTGTTGAAAGCTTTCCTAAAAATCCATCTATAAAATGTCTACTGGGTTTCCCTCTTTGTAAGCCAATCTTCATTCCATTTAAAAATGTAATCAGAATTGTTTGTCATAATTTCTTCCTCCCAAACCCATGCTGATTCACTGTTACATTTTCATTCTCCAAACAGACCTTTAAACTCTCCATGAACATTACCACAAAAGTAGAGCTTAATACTGTTGTTAGATTTAATGAACTTATTTTTTGTCTTTACCAGACACTTCCTTCTTTGTGATGTAAATATACTTACTGTTCTCTAAGCTTCTGTTGCTTTTTCAGTGTTGAAAGAGATTCACACAAAAAAGAATAATTAATTGTTCAGCGTTCTACATTTAGTCTTGTAACATAACTCTAAGTTAATATTTAATGTTATATTACTCAGACACTTAGAGTGCTATTTTCAGTCTAAGATACCATGCTTTAGTGTCTCCTTAATTTTTACTGCAGTAATTACCTGATGACTGTGGGTGTTTTCTCATGTTTGCCATTATATAAAAAAGAAACATGCTTCAAATTTATTGTTCTTCCACTTTAGAAAAACAAATAGAACAGCATCTACAACTGAAGTGGAGTTCAGAAATCTTAGAGCTAATGATGATGTCTTCTTGGTCACACACAGCAAGAATATCCCTCCTACTGACTGTTTTATTTTGTCTACATTTAAGACATAATCTGCTTGTGACAGCAGTCTAGGTGTTTCCATATTTAAGTCTCACAGCAGTTAAAATGTCAGAGAAGCAGAAAACACCTGAGAATTGCTGGTACCATGGGAGGATGTAGTCAGGTCTTTGTTCACTTGAGAGCATTATTGCCAGGCTTTGCACAACTCCAGTGTTTTAGGTCAGATCATCTGCTCCTCTTTCTGAGAGTGTAACCCCATCTAATTACAACTAATTCAAGTTGATACAGAACAATTACCAAATTAACAATGAATTTTCAAGAGCAATGTTTTCTCGACAGTTTTTCATATCCAAATGTTCTGAGAATAAAGCAGAATATAGTTAATCTGTGAATATGTTGTTCTATAAACTTTCCTAGTTTATTCTCACATTCTGAAGAAGCGAACATTCAACTGTTTGGAATCTTTTTATGTTGCCCAAACAGAGGTCACTTTGATCCACCGTTTAGGAACAACCTCTAAACCCCACTCAGTCATTTACACAAGTACTGTGATTATTTCTGGGTGAGGCAGGACACTCCTTTGACCCAAGATTCACGTCATTTAGTAATGCTATGTGAATCATTCCAAACTACATCAATTGTTTGCAAAAATTTTTGTTACCTTCCAATTTTTTTATTTGTGGTGAAATTACAAATTTCAGTTAATCAGCATGCATTAGTTGGAGTCTTACTTTCAGAAAAAAAAAATGATTAGTGGAGGGGGAAGCAATTATATATTGTAGCCACACCATGTTTGGCTTACCACTTTTGACATCTTAACCACTATCTGACTTCTAACAGAAGAAGACAAAGAAATCAGCAAACTCAGCATTTTGAGCAAAGAGCCTGGATCTGTTTTCACACCACTACAGTATCTGCCATAGATGACTCCTACTTTGCTGTGTTAATCCGTATAGATATTCTTCCACTGTATATACTACAAATAAATCTACATAACACACAGTTCATGTTGCTAGTTGTAAATTAAGTTTCCCAAGTTTGGAAGACAGAGGATTAACAAATAATCATGGGGAATACAAATTCTGGAAAAGTCTGAAGAGTAATATGTATACAGCAAATAAATATGGTCTGAGAAGGAAGATAACAGAAGGAACCATTTGGGCAAGCACTATGGTGTTGTATGTTGACTTTTCGATTTGTCTGTGTGTCTCTCTTACATGTTGACCAGTTTTGGTGTTTTATCTCACCATGGCATCAGCAGCAGAAACACCTGCATACACAAATAAAGAAACACCCAGCCACAATCAAGATTGTGGTTCAGTTTTATTTTCATATATAATATCTGAAATTACTGTAACTTTAAGCATCCCTCCCAATTAAAGCAGGAATTTGTTTATGACGAAGTGCAGCTACATACCTATCTATCTTTTAGAGCATGCCCTTGGAGTGTCAATCAATTCCACCCAGTAATTCACTGAGATTCTGCACCAGCACCAGCCTTGCTATGACATTATTTCTGTGTTTTGCTTTTCTCCTCCACCAATTTCTTCAATGTCTGTTGCTAGTCTGGAAAGAAGTTTACTCTGGAAGACTTCCATCTCCATGGCAAATTGCAATAAGAGCAACTTGGGTCTAACAGTGCCTTTGGTCTCCATCCACCTCTGGACCTGCTGTTCTGTTAAAAGAGGAAAATTTGAAAAGACACGTAGCCGGGTCTGGTTCTCCTGCTGTTGCTGGTCAGCAGTTTGCCATCCGTCTCCCAGGCACTGAAATGCTGGCATCACACAACTGGCTGACAGCCTGATATAACATTGAGTCTCAGTTCCCTTTGATATTCTCTACAACCCAATTGGAAAAACACCCTTCTAGAGAGAAGAACTGGAAGAGAAATACATGTTTACAGAAATGCCTAGGGTTTTTATGTGGGAGTCATCAAGCATCACAAAAGAAGCCTGGCTTTTGTGACTACAGCTAAAAAAAAATCCTGAATCATTTATCTGAAGCATGATAGAAAGTTTGAAAGCATGCTAATAGCTGAAAGCTTTAAAGGATCATCTATTCTCAGTCATTAACCTTTCTGTCATTCACATCTTCCACTTTTCCTATACACGGACTAGAGGGAGCAAAGAATCAAACAACTACAACTCATTCTTGCCTGAGAGGATATTGAAGCTTTGAAGCTTTTCACTCCATGTTAGTGATGAAGAAGCAACCTGCTGACTTGTAGTGATGATCAGATTTGGTGGCCTCTACCCAGACACTAGTAGGTATTAACTCTTATTTGCAAGTATTTATTCCTGAACTTACTGCATTCGCCTTCTTGCCTACAATGGAACACTGCTGGTTCATGGCCAACCTGTTGTCCACTGGTACACCCAGGTCCTTCTCTGCAGAGTTACTTTCCAATAGGTACAACTGATGGGTGTGGTTATTCCTCCACAGGTGCAGGACTCTACACTTGTTCTTGTTGAACCTCATCAGGTTCCTCTCTGCCCAACCTTCCAGCCTGTCCAGGTCTCACTGAATGGCAGCACAGCCTTCTGGTGTGTCAGCTACTCTTCCCAGCTTTGTATCATCAGCAAACTTGCTGAAAGAGGACTCTATGATCAGATCCTTCTTCCAGCAAATCATGTATACAGACATATATAACACAGAATCATAGAATCATTTTGTTTGGAAAATACCCTTTGGATAATCACCTAACTACCAAATCTACCGCTAAACAATGCCCCGAAGTGCCCAATCCACACATCTGTTAAATACTTCCAAGGATGGCAACTCCACCATTCCAATGCCTAAATATTCTTTCTCTGAATTCATCCTAATATCTAACCTAGACTTCCCTTGGCAAAGTTTGACATATTTACTTTATCATATCACTTGTCACCCAAGAAAAAAGACTGATACAGTCCTTGCTGCAACCTTCTTTCACCCCCAAGTCTCCTTTTCTCCAGACTAAAAATCCTCACTTTCCTTAGCATCTCCTCATGTGTCTCATTTTCATTTCCCTTCATCAGCTTCATTGATCTTCTCTGCACACACTTGAGCAACTCAGTATTCTTGTAGTGAGGATCCCAAAACTAAACAGCACATTCAAGTTGCAGTCTCACCTGTGCTGTGTACAAGGGCACTGTCACTTCCCAGTCCTGCTGGCCTCACAATTCCTGATGCAGGCCAGGATACCATTGGCCCCCTTGACCATCTGGGCACACTGCTGGCTCACGTTCTTCTGCCTCTTGACCTGTACCCCCAGGTCCTTTTCTACTGGGCAACTTTCCATCCATATTTTGCCAAGTCTATATTACTGCATGGGGTTGTTACAACACAAGTGTAGCATCTAACCTTTAGCCTTGTTGCATGTCACATGATTAGCTGCAGCCCAGATCCTCTGCAGAGCCTTCCTACCTTCAAGCAAATCAACAGTCCTGTCTAACTTGGTGTTATCTGCAAAATTTCTGAGGGTGCACTCATTACTCCCAGTACTGAGCCACAGGGAACCCCCACCAACCAGATTTAACTCTGTCCTGCTCCTGTGTCTTCACAATTTCGTTGCTGAAGAATGTTAAGCCTTTCTGAATTCCTATACCCTTAGGAACATCTGTTTTAACATCCAGAACCATTTTTTCTCTCTCCTCCTTTCTTTATTTCTTTCTTTTTTTTTCTTTTCTAAGTCTTGTGATAGTTTGTGCACAAGTTTAGTGTTAAGAAGATGGGAAATAGTCTTACTGAATACAAGTGGTCTCATTAAGCTCAATTTGCAATTGTTAGTTAGGATTACACAATGTAATCCACAATAAGGCAGGAGAATAAACAGATTAATAATGTAAATATCAGATTATTTTAGAGTACTGGCTTAAGAAAGTTAGGTAGCTTTATTATCAGACCCAGTGGTTGTGTTATTGTTGTAGACTACAGAAAGACTCCTTTAAATTGAAGGCAACTATTTGTTCCACTGTTGATAAATTACTTGCCAGCTTTGTCTAATACTGAAATTTGGGTTTTATGCATTCAAAATTATTAAAATCATTAGCACACACATAAAGGAAGAAAAACTAGAATGTGTGTATACCATCTCACATGGTTCTGTTTTCCCCATGGGTCTGAAGAAGGAAAGGTGATTCTCAAAGCTTTTCTTTTTTTTCAACAAGTGCTTTTATTTTATTTAATGACATGTAGATTGACCTCCTGCAATTTTATATTTATGAATTCATAATGTGAGCCAGCAATTCCTTATGCAAAGTCAAATAATTTGGTTGCATATTGTTTCTCACTCCTCCATCCCCCAATAAGATTTTGTTATCTGACACATTTTATAATAGCACCATCTTTCTTCCATTAAAGAAATTACTGCAATATGATTCCAGCTTTCCTAAGGCATATCACAGGTAAAACCCTGAGTCATCATTCATTCTGTAGTTTTATGCTTGGCTACTGAACAACTGATACATAAGTTAAACTTCTGAAGCAATATTATTTTCCTTCTGAAACTGCTTATTTCTAGCTATGATTCTGCTTTCTGCCAGGATATGATTTACGGTGTAGAACAACTCTCTTCAGATCCAAGACATAAAGCATACATCTGGTTTCCTCTTACGGCATGATGCCATACGCCTTGTTCAAAAGCCTCCTGAAATCATCTCAAGCTGACATGAAACCTCTCTTTGGGAGGTCTCTGCTTTGCTTCATCTCTTCCCCCAAGAGGTTAAAGGGTTGAGCTAACTAATTACTAAGAAAAGTAGCTGCTTGTAAATATTTACTCAGATTCATTCAGCTACAAATGTACTTCATAATGCCTACAGCTATAAACTATTCACGGATATTTGCATCAGTTAACATTTTTCATAGGTATATGTTCCACATTTTTTCATTACTCTCTTGCCTTTTGTTTGTGTTTCTCCCTTGATGGTCATTCAGTCACAGAGCAGAAACAAGGCACTGTGATTCAGGCGGTTATTCACAGCAAAACAAGCAGTTCATGAAAAAGTTCTGAAGATGCTTTTTACAATTAACCTGCACAATTGTCCATGATGTTCCCTAAACTTTTATGCATGCTGAAAACATAAGTGATCCATCAGCAGGAAAAGGAAGGGGTCAGTTCAGTCAGACGCATGTATTCATCTCACTGCACTTAAAAATATACCCCCGAAGGCTACAGATCAGCAAAGAATTTACATGACCAGCTGCAATATAGATGATAAATGCATGCTTATTTTTTGAAAAGTATTCTGAGTTTCTGGTCCGTCCTTGTGTCTTTGACTGCTGTACACAAGAATGCACTTAATGCCCTTTAGTAAACTTTTCACTTCTCAGTATTAAAAATGAAGGGAAGAAAAAAAAAAAAAAAGACAAACTTTACAAACAGTAATAGAGAAATTATACCTTGAAATGTGAACATTCTATAGGAATATGGCAAATTCCTCGTACTTGAGGTATTATCCAGTTCAGTATGGTTCCAAACTGTATTTCCTAATGGTTAGTAATGATTGTTTTGGAGGAAGGTTGTAGTACCTGCCTCAGTTTTCAGCCTTCCTAGGTAGACTGCATTTAGATCTGTTCTTCCTCCCTTGGGAAAAGACACAAGAGAAACAGAAGCCCTTTAGAAACTGGCACTGAGAGGGAAGAGAGAGACACTTCCAGTGTGAAGGCCTAAAGGAAAAGTTATGCTGTCTTGGATTAGAAAAAAAAAACCAAAATGCTATGTATGCAAAAAAAAAGTCAATCTCAGTATTAAAAAAAAAAAAAAACCCACAAAACAATGAATAAACACAACACAAGACAAATTGCTCAGCCAAACAGAAAGGCAACTTATCTGAAATGCTGACATGTACCAAAAAGTATAGTTTTTCACACTTGTTGAAATTTACCCTAAGCAGACGGTCTGGGGTCTGGGCTTCCCTTTAGCTGTCAAACCCTGAGGACTTTCCTAGGACTGAAGTGGTTCACAGGCTTTGTGCCCATCTTTAGTGCAAAAGTATATTTAATCCATAACACACAATCATCTTAGAGGAATAACAGTCCAGTGTGCCATCAAATCTAACAGCCTACAAGGATTATTTTTCTTAAGGATCAGATGTCATTGTAAGAAGAATAAGAAAAGTGCCAAGAGTTCCACCAGCATGTAGTAGAGGAATTGGAAACAAGCTGAAGCAGACCTGTGATCTGATGCATATCAAAATTTTCCCATTGATGCCATCCTTCCTGTTAAAGGTCCGGACATAGACAAATTTAGAGGTTGTGCGAAGAGGACAAGAGCTACCCAGTTTCAAAAAGCATCACTTCATGCAACACATGCTGGGAGCAGGTGGAGGGAATAGGCTGTAGCACTGTCTGTGGTGTTTAAAAAGCATACGTACTTCCAGAACTAGTTGCACATGGCTGCTATCTTAGAAGAAATAATGCTCTTCCATTGGCTCCCTTTTCTCCACCGCTTTAGTTACAAGGACATGCTCTCTCTTACAAGATGCATTACTGTTTAGACTTCTTCTGCCTATCAGCTCCACTGATATCAAATGCACCCTTTGCTCCACATATTCCCACCTTCACTGCTCACCAATCCATTTCTCCAATAAGTATTCCATAGCTTCCTTACACAGTGCCTAAGCACAGTCTCCCCTTGCCCTACACTCTCAATCAAATCTTCTGCAACTCCAGTCAAGAAAATTTCCATATGACAAGAGATGGGCAGATACAAACCTATGTGCAAATCTCCATCCCGTTTACTGTTTTTTTCAGTGTCCTTCTCTAGACCTGAAACCCCATCATCAGTAATCACAGCCAGACATTAACTAGATTATGTATTTCTTACGGAAGGGACTGATGCCTTCTTATCTTAATCTGTGACTAATCATGTTTTGGGTGGAACAAAACAGCTTTCTGTTGGAAACAAGAAGCTACTGTTACAGGCTGTATAGACAGAGATAAGAAAAATCTTTACAGACCGAGAAGTGATGAGAGTGAAATGAGGAACTGTAATGAGGAACTTGATGACAAACTCAACACCAGGTTCCATCTGAACACTGCAAGACACTTCTTTATGTGCAGGTGAGTGAGCACTGGTACAGGTTGCCCAGAGGCTATAGAGTCTCCTTGGAATGCTTCAAAAGCCACTTGGACATGGTCCTGGGCACCATGCTCAGAGTGTCTCTGCTCGAGGAAAGGTTGGACCAGATGAACCCAGACGTCCCTGCCAACCTCTGCCATTCTAGGACTCAGTGGTTATATATCCATGGGTTTGCTGTCAAATGGAAGGATATTTACTGAGATTAAACACGGAGAAGAAAAGAATAAAATGACAGAGGACAAGAAATTGCTGCTTGCCACCTACTGACCTACAATAATTTTGTGGAGTTTTTTCAACAGCGTGGACTGAAGAGAGTCAGTCAACTGAATAAGTCAATGAAGGTGGATGTCATAAACACAGAGGTGCAGAAAGAAATTAATGGGTATCTGTAAAGTCTTGGGAGGCGAGAATGCATTTCAGTTACTCATATAAATAATTATCAGATCTGGATTATTTGATTGCGCTTGCAGCCTGGAAGGCCAACTGTGTTCTGGGCTGCATTAAAAAAGGGGTGGCCAGCAGGGAGAGGGAGGTGATTGTCCCCCTCTACTCAGCTCTTGTGAGGCCCCATCTGGAGTACTGTGTCCAGACCTGGGGTCCCCAGCACAAGAAGGATGTGGAGCTCTTGGAAGAGGTCCAGAGGAGGACCACTAAGATGATCAAATGGCTGGAGCACCTCTCCTATGAGGAAAGGTTGAGGGAACTGGGCTTGTTTAGCTTGGAGAAGAGAAGGCTCCGGGGAGACCTCATTGTGGCCTTCCAGTATTTGAAAAGAGAGTATAAACAGGAGGGAGAACGACTGTTTATGAGGGTGGATAGTGATAGGACTAGGGGGAATGGTTTTAAACTAAGACAGGGGAGGTTTAGGTTAGATATTAGGAGGAAGTTTTTCACACAGAGGGTGGTGACGCACTGGAACAGGTTGCCCAGGGAGGTTGTGGATGCCCCATCCCTGGAGGCATTCAAGGCCAGGCTGGATGTGGCTCTGGGCAGCCTGGTCTAGTGGCTGGCAACCCTGCACATAGCAGGAGGGTTGAAACTAGATGATCATTATGTACCTTTTCAACCCAGGCCATTCTATGATTCTATGATTCTATGATTCTATGATTCTATGATATCATTAAATATATATATATATTTTACATCATTAAAAAGACAACAAAGCCTCCTATGTACAAGATTCTTATGGGCTGAGATGATCACCCATCTTTTGGAAGAACTTTTAGTGTGGCCAGTTGTAGAAATGTTGCAGGATATCTTAAGAGATTTCTATGTATCTCATTTACTAGCATGAAGGAATTGATGTCAACTCCAAGGGCAGAGAATTAGTGACTACAATAGAACAGGAATCATTCCTTTATTGCAAACAAGCCAGTTTATCAAGGACACTGATAAAGTGAAAAGTCATATTAAACTGCAAAATCAACATAACTAGTAGATTGGTCAAGTGACGAGTTGTGCTACACAAAACAAAACCATTGGTTTACTAGCTCTAGTACAGTACATTATAGTGATCAGTTACCAGTATCTCAGTAGAAATGCAAGGATTTTATTTTACAGGGATCTGTATTTTAATTGTTTTCATTAAAAGAAAATATGCTGGGGTGAAAAGAGCCCACATAGCATTATTGCATACCATAACATACCCTAAATCACACAGTAATGCACTGCAATGCAGACCCATAGCAACATGCTGCAGCAGACCCCCATTTAAATGGTTCAGCAAAAGTCATTGTGATTCATGCATTCCCAAAGAAAAATGACTAGGCAGCAGTGATATGAAACTACTTTACTGCATATGAATATCAGCAATAAATAAACACACTGAAAGAATTGGGTACACAGACTTCTGTTTGTCAGAATAATTCCTCCACTCTGTTGACACTGTGATTTTTCAGCCCTCCTTAGTTATCAAGTTCTACCTCACAAAAAGTTCAAAGTGTCATTTCTTATGTTCCTTTATGAGCCTCTCTTCTATAATTAATAAGCCAAAAAAGATTTTTAATTAATCAAGCCATTAAATAAAGAACTGAGGGCATGTTTTTTCTGAAGATCTGACTGGGCTGAAAGGAGAAAAATGTTATCATTTTAATCCCCACACCCAGTATTTCTCCAAAGGCCCCTGACAAATCGCTGTGGTAGGGCCCAGAAGAAGGTGATCAATTAAGAGGACATATGTCCTAAATGAGAGCACAAGCCTTGAGCAAATTGTACTCAGAGTAGCCAACTCTAATTTCCTCTAGGATGTCCAACAGCCACAGAAGACAGCAATTTCTTAATGTTTGTGCAGATCCTCTTTGATAAGTATATTAAGAGAAAAAACTGCGATTCTCTGAGAAACCAGTTTAGTAGTGAGTCTTTGTTTTGACATCCACTCCTACAGAAATGATTTCACACTGAGAGGAGGAGAAGGCAAGTATCTTCACCTATTTAGACTTGACATAGGCAAAACAATACATCCAGCACAGACATCATGACAGGAGCAGATTATTTGCATCTTAGGAGGACTGGAAGAGAAAGAGAGGTTAAAGTGACGAGGCTGAAGAAGAAAGTAGGAGACAAATGCATGAAAAAACATAGGAGGAGACTAGGGAAGTTGAAAGTCTGAAGTAAGAGATTTTATTCTATTTTATTTTGTCTCTCTAGTGTAAGTTTATACATTTTTTAAAACTTCCCTTGATGACAGCATCTGCTTTCAGGGCCTCTGCTCCACAAAGTCCCCATCTACCCTCTGGTTTTTCCAAACTTTTGTACTGCTTCCCAAGGCTGCCTTTAACCTATACTGAGCTGTATTCCCAAATAGGATTTTAAACATAGTGACATTTCAGACCTATTGAAATGCCAGTACAGTCTCATTTTTCTTAGTACATATGCTAGAGATGAGCTCTAATTTATCTCTAAAATTGCAGCTACTATTAATACCCAAATTACCAAATCCTTAGGAAGTTACAAAGATTTTAGACTTGTTGTAGGAAGCTTCACAGCTTCCATACAAATATTTGAAAAACTATTCCTTTAACCTTTTGACAGGTTACCTAAGGCTTTCTTTGAGTACCTGAAGTATCTAAGTACCAGAGAAATACACACTAGGAAATGAGAAACAACAGGATCTAGCTGCTCTGCAACCTGATGCTAAATGATGGAGCAGGATATGTTTTCTCTTTTTTTTTTGTCTTTCTGGTAATGTCTCTCTCAAGACACGTTTCCAGTGGCTGTTGTAAAAGCTGAAATTTCCCCTCTGCATTCAATCCCTGGCATAAGACCAACAACAGTATGAAGGTAAAATAAACCACTTCAAAGAAAGGAGAATGAGATTCTGTTCTGTTACCCATCCCAAAAGTATAATCCAGAACGCTATTGTTCTGCCTGCCAGAAACCCAACTTCTTAAATTTAGTCATATCTGATTAGTTTTCATGATGACTCATACCTGTAGCAGTACTTTTAATAGGTCTTTATCCTTCCAGCATTTGCCTTTCTTCTACATTTATAGACGGCAATCATATTCCTTCTGTTATTTTTGTGAGCTAGTCAAACTAACTTCTGGTCTATTCTAAATCTCTGGGTTCAATACACTCCAGCTCAGTAGAAAGTACTGCAGCTTTTAAAATGGCAAACAACCCTTCTCCTTTTTCACAGTGTGCATGCATTCGAGAAGCTACACAATGAATCAGATGAATATTTCTAAGACATCTCTCAAGTCTATGTTCTGCAACAGTACAGATTTATTCCAGTTATTCATGCTAAAAACCCTTGCTCAAACCCTTTCTATAAAAATGAGTATTTCTTTAAAGTAGGTATCCAAAGATGAACGCAAGACTTTAGATTCCTCCTGGGACACACACACACACTTTATGCTAGAAATTGCTCATGCAGTACCATCAAAGACTGTGTTTGCTACTTCTGTATCTCTGTCCGACTAGCACAAGTGGAGAATTCAAGTTTTCAAAAATCAGATTTGAAAATAAGGCTGTTTCCTACAAAAAATATAATGAGCACTGTACACACTACACAAAATGTTAATGTAAGTCATCTGATGATTTGGACATGTTTTTGTGAAACAAATACAAAGCAAAATCCAAATGAAGATTGAGGATAGGGCAGAATATCTACAAACTAGATATGCATTTGCATCACTGGGCTACTTCCTTCTCTACAGTGAGTTTTGAATTAACCAGAAATTAAATATGAATACTAAATCATGCTTCTAAAAAATTTTCCTCAAAACAAGCCTAACTGTGCAAACAATTAAAAACAACCAAAACATTGTATACTCATGGTTTTAACTGAAATACTTCCACACATTCTTTTTCTCTAGTTACACACTGGAACCAGCACCTCCTGATTCACAGTTTAATGTTTTCTCTGCTAATCACTTCTGATCTAAGGTGTCTTGAAAATGTTCATGCTTCCCCTATGTTCTTCTGATTATCTAAAATAATTGCACAATTGCTGTGCAGCTACTGCTCCCCATTCACCCTTCCTCCAGGTCCTCCAGGTCAACTGTATGCATATTTCACAACATACTCGTAGCTCCTAATGCTCAGTCATAGGGCAACTATTAACCTTTTCTTCCTCTGAAAAACTTCTTATTTACTTCTACTTCATCATCTATCTTTTAACCACTTCTACTCCAGGTGAGGATTTAACCTCTGACCATCATCATTTCTGTTATCAAGTCTGTTATCAAGACCTTCAGCCACAGTCTTTTGTTTGCAGCTTTAAACACATTAAAGACATCCATTTCTCTTCACTCACTTCTTCTTTCAATGAGTTCCAGCAGGTTAGAAAAGCTTTGATTTACTCTTCAAAAACAGCTTGTATCTTATAGTAACCTTGGAGATTTAAAATTTGAATAGCTTCTCAATTTATTTCATACATAGTACTGCATTATTATTCACCAGGAGGTAATTTTGAGCAACAAGCTTATCTTAATAAACACATAAGAGCTAGCCTAATTCTACTAGGCCCCTTCTTTGCAATTTAATGCAGACACACAAAGGTACCTTTAGAAAGTGATGTTCCTGTAAGTGCAGGACAGGTATTATAGATTTCATTGTCAGTAATATTTTCTCCTTCCTAATTAAACTGTGGATATTCGTAATTTAAATAAATAAATAAATAAATAAATAAATAAATAAGCAGGAGACAATATCATCAGGAAAACTTGTACAAATGTTTTCAAGCTCTATATGTTTTTCACTGAAGTGGTTTCTTCTGTCCTCCATCTTTCTATCATTGCCACTGCAAGTGCCTTGGGAACTCTTAGACTTCAGATCATAGCTGATCAGGAGATGGACCATTTACCAGTGTGGTCAGACATGCAGAGGTCCCACAGAAGGAACTTTACAAATCCTGCTGATGTAGACATGCTTTTGGCCACACAGCAGGGAGGCACAAGGGCAGGAGGAGTAGGCTGGGAGAAAAACTCATAATTTATGACCTGCTCTGTGTTGTAGGATTGTAGGGGTTGGAAAGGACCTCTGAAAATCATCTAGTGCAAATCTCTACAAAAGCAGGTTCCCTTGAGCAGGTTACACAGGAAAGCATCCAGATTTTTTAACATCTCCAGAGAAGACGACTCCACAACCTCCCTGGGCAGTTTGTTTCGGTGCTCTGTAGCCCTCAAAGTAAAGAAGTTCTTTCCCATGTTCAGATAGAACTACTCATGTTTCCATTTCTGCCTATTGTTCCTTGTCCTGTTTCTGGCACCACTTAAAAGAGCCTGCCCCCACCCACTTGACTCTCATCTATTAGATATTTATAAGCATTGGTAAGATCTCCTCTCAGCCTTCTCTTCTCCATGCTGAACAGCCCCAGGTCTCTCAGCCTTTCTCATAAGGAAGATGCTTCAGGCCCCCAGTCATCCTTGTGACCCTCCATTGGACTCTCTCTAGAAGTTCCCTGTGTTTCTTCAACTGAGAAGCCCAGAACTGGGCACAGTACTCCAGATGTGACCTCATAAATAATAGAAATGTGGTATTGCAAGACAAACTGTCTGATCTTTTACTGTCATGTTGTATTTGGCTTCTTTGCCTGGACAGAAAGCAAAGAATGTAATGTATACTTTCTTTGTGAAGAGACAAAGAGGATAATTATTGTTTAAATGGCTGCTCAGAGAATGGAAAAGAGGCATAAAAAAATGGGGAAAATTGCTTCAGGTTCACAGACTGATGTCAAAAAATGGAATAGCTAGGTGAAAGAGTTTGTATCATCCAAGGTTTTGTAGTGAGCCATTTCTATACTTTCACATGATTGTAACAGGATCTAGAGCAGAAAAAAAGTAGTTAAAGGATGAAATGGAGGATAGAAATATCTGAAATACAGAAGGATGTTTAACTCTATTCTTTCTAAATAAAGCTTTCCATAAAACACTGTTCTTGAAACATAATCCAGTTCCAAATTGTTCAAACTTCTGCTTAATTCAAAGACATCAGTCTTCCGACTGTAATCCTTGCACTGCAGCTGGGCTCTGAGGAAAAGGAAAGATCCTGTCGCCTGGGACACTTAGTCCCACAAGAACGTGATATTAATGGGTGTTACTGGAAGTAATTTAGCAACTGCCCTGAGGTTCCTACT
The DNA here is from genome assembly GCA_016647715.1 of Pavo muticus. Classification (NCBI taxonomy): domain Eukaryota; kingdom Metazoa; phylum Chordata; class Aves; order Galliformes; family Phasianidae; genus Pavo; species Pavo muticus. The sequence goes on along the minus strand of JACDJE010000066.1, from coordinate 752,017 downwards.
GTGTATTACTTTGTTCAATTACTTTCAGAAGTTTAATTATACTAAGTAGCTCTACCAATTTCTGTTCAAAATAGCCAAGAATGAGGTGAGAAGAGAGACATTTTCCCTATCATCCGACCGTATTATCTTCTGATCTCCTCTGTAATAGCCTTGCCTTGTAACGATTAACTCACTTTCCCAACGTCTTTGTAGCCTTAAAGTACTTGTGTTTTCTCCTTTGCTTTGATAATCTGTTGCTCAGATTTTCCCATCATCTCATCATCTGTATTTTATATCCATCTTGAGCAGATACTCTGTTCTACTAGAACTGATGACAGTTTTTGTTTCAATAATTACTTTCATGCCTTTGCTTAAACTCAATGAATTAAACTAATTTTTCATCTCATCCATTTGAGGGAATGGAAATAAGGTAAAAAAGTTCTTGGATTTTTTTCTATGCCAGTTTCTTCTATTTTCCGTGTCTCTTAAGGAATGTTAATTCTTCCCTCCCACAGCTTCCATAGATTCAAACCTTCAGTATTGAATGCAACTTTAACATGCAGAGTTGTAACAGAAGTTGCCCTCTTCATGGTAGAATTACATTACAATTGGCAGCTTTGCCATCCTCATTAGACAAACTGAGCTGCAGCCCTCCTACTAGTGATAGAAAGGCTATTTTTTGTTTGGTGTATTGAATTCTTTTATCTCCTGATACAAATTTAAAAATAATATATAATCATTTCTTGTTATAAAGAATGCTTATTTGAATGTGGGTGAGACAGCCATGAAGTCAAGGAAGGATTGTCTTTAACATGAAGCAGAAAATGTTTTTTACTACAGTGCTTCTTCTCATGTTCATTACAAAAATATGTTTGTACTACTTTGTTGCTTATGCAAACCCTAAAGTCTCTGGTGCTTACTACAGCAGCACAGAATAAAACAATAGAGGTGGATTTAGGACTGTTGCAGAAATATAGAAATGAATGCTGAGATCTGGCAAAAAATCCAGAAACTTTCCCGATCAAAAACTGGAGGTCTCCAGTGTCCATTCATTCCAAGTGTTAGATGAAAGATGGATGACCTGTAAATAAGAGAATAGGAAAAGATCAATGGCAGCAGGGACCTTCACCGTACTGCTGTCAGGTGCAAGGAGACAGTCTTCATCAAGTAAACTGGCACATTTTGTTCACAAAGAAGTTTTGGCACGTGGGCCCAGAGGGAAATACAGGCCTGAATTAGACACTTGCTTTTCCTCATGTAAGTACTTACAGGTGCTGTGCCTACTGGGGGAAATAGTCCTTCCGAACACATACCCATGAAAAAAAGAACACACCACCCATGGCTTCCAGTACAACCTGTAGAGGTGTCATGGGAGAAAGAAGGACACCTGGAAGATGTGGCCAGAAATTTGCAATGAAGCATGAAATTGAAGCCACTTGTCTTAAGCTGGTTCCAAAACAAAAACCTAGTCCATCCTCCTCCTTGCCTTTCCACAGGATCTCACATTAGCAATGTCTCTGTGGCCCTGGTGCTTCAGGGTTGTGATTTTTGGGATTGCCATGGAGGCCAGGGATAGGCTTTGCAGTGTGAGGCCATCTGGGGAAGCAAGACAAGAGCAAGCACAGGGGATGGATTTGGGAAGAAATAGAATGTGCTGTAGAGCAGATGGGGCTGGCTGAAAAGGCAGCACCCCAGCTGTCTGGGGAGGGACCTGGATTGTAGAAGTCAGAGTAAAGTCATACAGCACCAGGCCATACCCCATAACAGGTTGCTGTGCGTACCACCAGAGCAGTGGGGAAAGGGATTTCCCTCTACAGCTGTCCTCTCTGCATGAAACTTCCTCAAAATACAGTTTATGATTCAAAGGCTGATTCACTGGTTATTCTGCTTTTTGGGGTCTTTCTCGGAAATCCCTTTGAAGCTTTTCCTTGTGTACCCGTGTATGTTCTTCTGAAGATGGCATTTCATTATGGTTTTCCATATACACAGGGTTCCTAGAAAAATAGAATCATAGAATAGGTTGGAAAGGAACCTTAAAGATCATCGAGCTCTAATCCTGTTGCCATGGGCTGCCTGTCAGCCACCAGCTCAGGCTGCTCAGGGCCCCATCCAACCTGGCCTTGATTGCCTCCAGGGATGAGGCATACAAAGCTTCTCTGGGCAGCCTGTGCCAGTGCCTCATCAACCTATGAGTCAATAAGTTTTTACTAACAACTAACCTAAATCTCTCCTCTTCTAGTTTAAAGCCATTCCCCCTAGTCCTATCACTATCTGCCTTTGTAAAAAGTCATTCCCCCTTCAGATTATAAGCTTCCAAGTACCAGAAAGCCGCATTGAGGTCTCCCTGGAGCCTTCTCTTCTGCAAGCTAAATAAAGCCCATCTCCCTCAGTCTGTCTTCACAGGAGAGGTGCTCCAGCCCTCCAATCATCTTCACAGCCCTCCTTTGGACCTGCTCCAGCAGCTCCACAGCTTTCTTGTGCTGGGAGCCCTAGGACTGGAAACAGTACTCTAGATGGGACCTCATGAGGGCAGAGCAGAGGGGAACAATCACCTCCCTCTTCCTGATGGCCACCTCTCTGTTGATGCAGCCCAGGATGCTGTTGGCCTTCCGGGCTGCAAATGCACACCGCTGATTCATGTCCATCTTTTCATCCATCAGATCTCCCAAATCTTTCTCTACAGGGCTGCTCTCAGGGAGTTCTTCTCCCAGTCTGTACTCATATATGAGATCGCACCGACCCAATGCCTTTCATTTAGCCCTTTTGAACCTCATTAGGTTCTTGTGGGCCTACCTCTCAAGCTTGTCCAGATCTCTTTGGATGGCATCCTTTCCTTCTGTGGTGTTAACTGCACCACTCAGCTTAGTGATTGTTGCAGTGTTCTTTATTTGCATACATAGAAGAATGTATACTTGTATGCGAGCACTTCCTGATCCAAAGAGAGTGGATAATCAGAGGGTGCTCTGCAATTCTGTGGGCATGACAAATTCAAAAATTGGCAGCCAGTCAATCACAGAGCAGTATGGTAACACTTGATGCTGTCAAAAATGGTGGCTTCCTGTTCTGGTGCACTTCCAGGTAAACCTGAAAGGGTGTCTGTTCCTGTCAGTAAGTTCCAGGGCAGCCTGTGAAAGTGTGAGGCATGAAGCTTTACAAAATGGCAACCCTCCAATGGGGAAGGAGAAGGGGAAGATGGAGGCAGAAAGGCAAGATTTCTAGGGAAGTGGGATGCTGCCAGGAGTGTGGGACTGCTGCCCAAAGCTGAGGCAAAGCATCTATTGCTTCTGGTCTCTTGGAGCAGTTTTCTTTCTGCAGCTTGACAAGTCTGTGATGGAGATTTGTTTTATTATTGTTAACTGGAGTAAGATTAAGATGTCATTAGCACCCTGAAAGAAATGAGAAAAAAAAAAGTAACATCTGCTAGGGAAATTTTCTACAAGAAATAACAGATGTGATTCAAAAAGGCCTCTCTGAAAATCATTTTAAGATTTAATTATTTAACAGATCTCACTGTGTAGAAGCAAAACTCCCACAGATTTCTGAGCCATAAATAGCAGTTTCAGATTACATTTGAAGGGTGTTAATGCCAATGAAAGAGTGGACACATTTCTACAGAACAAACTATGTGAAATGTCATTTGTAGAGGCACATCCAAAAGAGATCTAACTTAAATACTATACAAAAAGCATAGAAAAACTCAATTTTTGTATGAAGAATAAATTCCAATCCATTCCCAGAAATGCAATGATAAAATTCCCAGTGCTTACTGCGTAGAAAACAGAACAGGATGTGCAGCTGATTGGAGAGGGAAAAAGAACAAAATATACTTTCTGCCAGGGATGTGGAGTACATGACTGAAAAGGTGTTTTTATCTTGTGTTTATCTCTAATTTCATACTCGTTGATTAACAGACTTTGTGCTTCATACAATATCATGCATTATTCAAAAAACTTCTGAAAATTTAACAAAACATAAGGAATGTGAGGAGAATATCACAATACACAGAATTTTATATGTTGTTAAACCAAAGGGATGCTTTAAAGAAAATATCTACTAAGCATACCAACACAAACAAGCTGGTTTCCACACAGCATGAAGCCCAGATTTGTTTGCCTTATTTACCAGGGCTTTTCCATGCCAGGAGCCCTGTGTATAAAGCTGTGCAATAACTGAATAGCATGCTGCAAGTAAACGAATCATTACAGAAAGGAAAACACAATTCTTACTCATTAAGCTCATAATTCCTATTCATTAATATATTCTTTCCCCTTGATTAAGTAATAGAAAAGAGGAGGGTTGGGGATTTTATGAGAGGCATGCAGGTATCTGAAGTGCAGCAATTCTAGCAAAAAGGCTGCAAGGAGTTAAGAAGGAATGAATGATGCCTGTGTGTGAGCCTGTGCTTCAGTCAATGCAGGTTACATCCTTTCTCTGCAGGTGAAATTCTATATTCTGAACAGATATAAGTCATGGCAATGTGGGGCTGCCACAGGATCTGAAGCACTGAATGGAGAGTAATGATAATAGCCTCCAGTCTCCTCTCCTGGAAACCTGCTGTATAATTAAGAGTTTACCACTTGAGCGAAAACTCCCATCTTTCTGTTTCATTTCTGACCTTTACTTTGCTCTAAATCATCTTGTTTATGCTCTTTGACTTTAGACCTGTTTTCACCTTTCCCCTATGACTGCTGAAGTTTTCTACTGAAATTGTTTAATTAAGATAAACAGAACAACAACAACAAAAACATCAAAATGAGATTTGAGCATTATTCAATCACAATAAGCTTTTTGTCTAGAGAAGTTGATTACTTTTGGCAATACTGATAAAGAAGAGTCAGCAGACTCCATGATAAATTCATAACAGATAGACTGAGATTACAAAGGGCTCTTGAGGTTTACAGATCCGACTAAAATTAAATAGCATTTGAGCTCTTGAATCCGTAGGGAACCTTTCACAGCTATCACAATTTGGCATCACAGCTATTGTGACTATCACAAGAAGAGAATCTCACAAGAACCTGACTCACTATAAATAAATACCCCAATGTATGGATACTTACCAGGAAAAGCCTGTTCTTTTCCTCACAGTCCTAAGAATCTACTGTTATAGAATGCATTACACATGAGGGTGGACACTGTATTTTAGTAAGAGTCTGAGAAAAGCTGTAAGTATGGCTAGAGAAATTACACAAAAGGAATTTTTCTCTATCTGTGGAAGATGGAAGATGATAACCGGACTTGCCTAGATTTAAAGGGCTTTTCTCTGATAAACTTCTTTACTAGGTTGCCTTATGCTGACTGAATATGTAGATGATACATGGATTAGGCAGCAGACAGATCAGCTATCTAAATGCCATCATGGAACAGCTGCCCTCTTCTTTTCTATCCTGTTAATGCTAATCTTCCAAATCTGAAGCAGGCACTGGTATTATTCCAAGAAAGACAGTAATAAGAGCAATGGACCCAACAGAACACTATGCAAAATGACATGTCACATTAGAGGAGCACTTTGTTTTCATCTGAGGATTCAAAGTGTTGGAGGCAGCACATTTAGAACAAAACTCATGGACTGAAACCTTGAGAGCTTCACAAATTACATTTTCCTTGCAAGCCAACACAGCATTTTTTTTTTCTAATTGCCAAGCTGCTGATTTTAATGTAGAGTGGACCCTGTCAATAGACTGGGATTAATGTTGTGGAGATTCTGTAAGTACCTAATAGGAAAAAACGTTCACTCTGAAAACATCATCTTTATTACTTGTACCTGCACTTTTTGATTCTAATGATAAATCCCTGGCTCAGGGTAGTTTCTAAGTGCTTGAGGAAGTGTGGTGTATTTTCCTGCAGTTTGTTCACTATTATAATTAGAATATCTGTCTTGAACTTAAACATCATGTGCACTGTGCCTTTTCCTCCCTTCTGTACAGCTACAGTGGCGGAACCGTGTGAAACCTAATACATGAACCTTGTGTGAAACCTAAACTTATTTGTGTTGCTGTTAGCTGTTGTATTTCTGGAGTATATCTGCATAAATTTTCATGTTTGTGCCTTAGCATGCCTTTTCTCCTGACTTTTGTCCACTGGAGACCATACTGATGCCAATGTAGTTTGTTGTGGATCACACATAATGAAGGTAAGATGTTATGGGTAGGAAGTTATGAAAACATCTGAAAACATCAGCATTTCAAGCCATTTTTGGTAGAAAGTCATTCATAAGAAAGTTGATCAAATATTAGAAGACTCAAACTGCTTGAAATCTGAAATAACTTGGTTTTATGTGAAGTTTTCATATTAGTCCGTTAGATCCCTTTTGTGAACTTCACATTTTCTTTTTGTTAGCATGATTGAATAAGATGGTGCAGGTGTCCCAGATGCATGCTTAACCCAGACATCTACCTGGATATCTTGCCAGAAATGTCTGGAAAAAAACTCTCCACTTTCTTTAGACAGTAATGTGGTCAAATGCATGCACACACGGTTGATGCACATACCACAAACTGGTGATGAGAAACAAGAACTCATTCGCTTTATACAGCTACAGATCCAGCTGGTTACAGCTGTAATCAGAGTTTAAGACTTTCCATATTTTATCTTCCTGGCATAATTGTAAGTGTTCGAACCTGTAGCAGGCTGCTAAGCCCTATTAAGCAGTTAGTAATCCATTTAAAATACATATAAAATACACCTGCATTATAAAAAGTGACCAGATTAATTTTTACCTTCCGCTCTTTGACATCAGTCTTTTTAATGTTTTTAACTTGTGCATTAGGTCGTTTATATAATAGGCATGCTTTGGTCTAGCAGTATTTCACAAGGATGTGCTTGAAATACGCCACTGGTGCTGCCTGCCAAAGGGTGAGTAGTGCGTGGAGCATTGTTCTCTTTTTCCTCCTGTGCATGGAACATTTTCATTCTACAAAGCAGTCAAGTCTCATCCCCATTTGCCTAGAAGAAGGAAATTTCATAGTAGTGCATAGCAATGTTGACATGACCTGTCTCTGATACTTCAGGGCTGAGTGCAGTGCCTGGGTGGTAGGACATGGCATGGCTAAGAAGGACCTTTTCACCTCCCAGGGAGAAGTCACAGAAGTAGGTGCTGTACATGCATTACAACAGGAACAGAGTCCAGCACTGTGTCACTTGAGTGCCCTCTCCTTTTCTCCCTTCTGCCCCATAGCATCTGCTCTCACCCTAGTGCACATTAGGCTGACACACTGGGTGGGTGCCATTACCCCCATCTTCTTTGCAGAGAGCCACCTGTGTGCAAACCAGGCTCAATTCTGCAAACCTGTGAGCCTTAAAGGAGTAACAGCCGAAAGTATCATTCCATTTTTAACATACATTCTGAGTAAGTGGGAAAATCATTCTGTGGTGGACAATTCTGGCAGATAAATATCACCCCAAATGGCATGACACTGTTTTTTGTTTCTTAAACACTAGGAACTTCCCCAACCTAAAGTTAATACATTCATGCTTTAGACAGGCAATGAGCTAATTTCGCTGACAGCCAGCTGAAGAGGCCTGAATAATTTTAATAGGAATTTATCTTTTTACTCTGCATGTCAGGAACTGGGAAAAGTCAGTAAAGAAAATGTCTCTAGAATATTCTAGCATTTGCTAAAACACTTATTCATTGTACTGGCAATTTCTTTTGCCCTAAAGAAGGGGTGGGTGACATTTCTCAGGATTATACCTTGTTCCATACTCTGCGGCTGAGCTTCTGGTTGCGTCCCCAAGACAGGGCGGTAATTGGCTCAGTGCATACCGGGTTCTCCTTGGCTCCCCTTTTGAACACAAAGGCTGGGAGGCAGCCAAGAAAAGAAAATGTACAGCACAACACAGATGACATGAGAGGTATAATAAACAAAAACAGATGTGTCTGTTTACATAGTCAGCATGAGGGAGGTGGGAGCAAAGTAAGCTTCAACAACAACAAAAGGAAGCTGGTACCCAAACACAGGAAGCTTTTCAGACAAAGAAGAGATGCTGTCAATGATCATAAGTAGCATTTGCAGTTCACTAGAGGATACCAACTGTGAGGAAGTGATCATGTTGGGTACAAACCCAGGCAACAGCACAAATAAATGCAGCAAGCATGTACTGTCCCACTTGGTGGGCATTGATATAGGTGAATCTTTTTTATTATATGAAGGGTGTATCCAGGGCACACTTCTACTCAGTGGTGATAACCTTCATTAGGTTTAAATGAGAGAGCAGATGTGTACCACGCAACGAATTTTCATTAGTTCAGCTATTCAGAATGTTGTCTCTTTCCTGCCCTTCCCATCTTCCACAATGATACACTGTGGAATTTCTGTACAAGTTGTCTGAAGCACGAAAGCTCAACTAGGTAAGTACAGAGGCCTAGACAGAGCATAATGTGAGATTTCAAGGCTTCCAGTGAAGTATTGTTGACATTATCAGTGGCAAACCCAAAGCCATTCACAAAGGTATTATTAGATGGTAGGTCATTACTACCCTGCCATGTAGCGTGCACTCTCAGATGCAATGCTTTCTTTGGTAGCAGATGAAAGTTAAACAATGTAAGAAATTAAAGATAATTTAAACTTGAATGACTTTCCTGTGCAGATGATGATACTCAAAATTCAGGATGCCTTGGATTTCTCAATATGTCTGGCTTATGGGTTGCTTAAATGTTGCTGTTGAGGTAATGTCAAATCTACTGTGAAAGTACTGGCTTCCGTATTTATGGGCACACAGTTTTTATTGAATGCTGTAGTGGTAGTAAATGGAATTATAATGGTTCTTTTTGGACCCACCTAAGACAAAGGTTGCACTGATCTAGGGCTTTCACATATCACTCTCACACATTAAGAAAACAGAAACCTTTAAAGATAGATGGCAGATAGGTGAGGAAACAAACTGATAGGTAAGGTGACTTTCCAAGGTTATTTCAGTGTCAAAGCTGAAGTTCTTAACTGAAGTTACATCTTCTGGTTGGCATGCCTAACTATCCTTTAGGCTAAGCCCCTTGGGGCAATTGGCACCGGGCTACATTGGATAAATCAAAGTATTCAGAAGATAGATAATGACTTTTGCAAGATAAAACATTCTGCACTTCCTGTACTTAAATATTTGAGTATAAGAATTAATAAAATGAAGGCTCTTACTGTGTTTGCATTTCTTAGAATTAACAAAGGAAGATGGTATATTCCTATTTTCTACCAAGCAGTCTGTCTCAGGAGCTTTTCTGGAAGTTTTTCCTTCCACAAGGAAGATGGTGAAGGCTGTGAGGGCTCTACACTGATTGTAGGTGTTTGGGGAAAATAACAGGTCTTCCTTCTTTTTTCACATTACAGTCCAGTAACTGGTCGCAACAGAGATGTCTGAGTACTGCATCCATGTGAAATAATTTTCTTCTTTCTGGGCTTTGAAAAGAAGGTTTCTTCTGGGCTCATGCAGAATTATGAACCCAAATTTTGCTAGTTACCACCTTTGAAACTACAAGCTCATGTCTACTGATTGTTTAGTGGATCACTGGGAATTCACAGGACTGTATGAGAATGAATCATTATAGTATTAATAGCAAGACTGTTCACTCAGATCTTAAGAAGCCATTTCTCACGGTTATTTTACATGACAGATGATTACAGTTGAATTGCAACCAAAGAGAGATTTCTTTTCAGTTCTATCTAGAGTTAGATGTTGTCTTAGTATTGTGACACAGTTGGAAAATGAAGAGCTATACATGAAAAATGCATGTTTGTATACTATTTCCATTGAGAAATTCTTTAAAGTACAGGAAAAATGGGGTTTTGAAATGATTTTCCAGCATTATACTGTTTGATGCCTGACAGGGATTTTTTTTTTTTTTAAAGGCCATTTTATGTATTTGTTTGTTTATTCTTATTATTATTTTAATGCAAATAACATTTGTCTTTACTAATGGCACTGTAGTTCAAAAGACCAGGAACAGCGGTAAACATTAAAAATTTAAAAGAACCTCTAAAGTAAAATAGGAAGGGATGCTTGACTATGCTATTGATGATTTTGGAGGTGTTTGTTTGTTTGTTTGTTTCTTAAACCAATTTATTTTCAGCACACCTGCAAACCATATGACATGGAGAATAGGTTTTCAGGCCAGAGGGGATATATTTCTCAATAAAATACTAGGAATTGTAGGAAAATGGAAAGGAAGGAAAGGCAAGGCTAGAATAGTTGTGGTTTAGGTTGTCCTATTTTGAGCAGTTTCTGTTGTTTTGACCGAAGAACTGACACAATTGATCACAAAAGAGAATTCAGTTATTGAGTACTGTAACTTGTGAGTTCACTTGCTTAAGGTTAACTCACAAGGTTGAAAAGCTTAACTCAGTCAGAGAATTAAAACAAGTCCTGAGAATAAACTATGGCATTCTACACATCCATATGTTTTGAGAAAAAAATACGTTTACAGTGTTGAGATTAATGATGCAAATGTTTACGTTTCTGTTTTATCCTGGAAAGAAAGAAATCTCATGCATTCTAATAAGAACACTGATGTCTAGTCAGCAATGTAAATAGTGAGAGAGTTTATTCATACTAGATAACATATTTGGTACCAACTTAGTGCCAAAATTTACTTTAAAAAGAAGAATCATCACTCTATCTGGTAAAATATTTGCATCATGGAATCGTAGAATGTGTAATATATATGAGGGCTGCTCTGAAAGTAATGCCTCCTATTTTATTATGCCTGATCCACAATGTTAGAAGCAGGTATTGGTAATATGACAGTAGAGGTTGAACCTGCCCACCGGTATTCCATTACATTCTGTTGCTGTGCAACAGATGGCAGCAGAGGGGCAGTCCGACAACATGGCATCTGACATGGAAGTAAGGGGTTGTAATTGAATTCCTCCATGCAGAAAAAATGGCACCCCTTGACTCTCGCTGAACTTTTCTGGAGATCAAATAATGGATGTGATCACAGTGAAGCAGTGGATGGTGTATTTCAGCAGTGGCAATAGAGACAGTGGGTCACTAAACACAACTTGAATACGCACAAATCTATGGAGCCAGACAGGCTGCTGAAGAAGCGGGCAGAAGTGCTTGCCAAACCTCTTTCAACAATTTACCAGCAGTCCTGTTTAGCCGGGGAGGTCCCAGTTGACAGGAGATTAGAAAATGTGACTCCCATCTATAAGAGAGGAAGGAAGAAGAATCCAGGGAATTACAGATCTGTCAGTCTGACCTTGGTGCCAGGGAGGATCATGGAGCAGATCACCTTGAGTGCCACCTCACATCACATACAGGACAATCAGGTGATCAAAACCAGCCAGCACAGGTTTATGAAAGACAAGTTTTGCCTGGCTAGCCTGATCTTCTATGATATGACTCAGTGGACAAAAGGAAATGTGAATGTTGTTTCCAGCAGCCTTCCCTTTCTGCTTATATCTTGGATGAATGTACTGCGCACTGGGTAAAAACCTGGCTATATGACCAGGTCCCAAGGGTCATTTTCAATGGAGATGAATCCAGCTGGCAGCCTGTAACAAGTGGCATTACCCAGGGCTCAGTTTTGGGGTAAGTTTTGTTTAATATTTTTATCAAAAATATTGATGAAGGGATTGAGTGTATCCTCAATATGTTTTACCATGAAATGAAGTTGGATGAGAGTACTGATCTGCTTGGGAGCAGAAAAGCTTTGTAGAGGATCTAGATAGAACAGATTGATGGACTGTGTCCAAATGAATGGAATTCAGCAAAGGTATTGGAACAGACTGTGCTGAGTGGTGGAGTTGCCAACCCTGGAGGTATTTAGGAAAAGTACTGATGTGGTGTTTGGGGACATGATTTAGTGGTGGACATGGTAGTTTGGTGGATGGTTGGGCTTGATGATCTGAAGGGTCTCTTCCAACCTAAACTGTACTATGATTCTAAGCACAAGACAAGACTTTGTCTGACTAAAGGTGAAATAGGCCAAGAATTATTAAAAATAGAATTATAAACATTCAGATATAATGGATGTGTGTCTCCTATTTTTAATGCTTATAGGTAATAAAGATTTATCTGATTATGGCAATGTTTACCATTTCTGTTAGTGAAGGCATAAATCTTTGCCCCTGCTTTTTAATATGTTCAAACTTTCTTCCCCTCTGCTTAAAATGTAGGCAATGTTCCCCAGAGACTGTTTTGTAATATTTAATTATTTACCTTGATTCTGTAAAATTGCAAGGTATCTAAATCTTAGCTCCCATGTAACCTTTTAAGTAGTAAGAAGTTGAATTTAAAAGTAATTTAATGCATTCTTTCTGCACTAGGAATTAATTTTATAATTCCTGGATGATTATGAAGATATTTAGATGATCTCTGACCAGCTTCCCTGAAGATGTTTGGTTAGTGTCATATAATGCAGATAAAAGACAAGGGGAAGTTGGTCAGTGCAGACTGTCATGTATTCACTCCTTTACATTAAATGTTCTTTGCTCTGTTCACTGTCTTGTTTCAGTGACTATTCTTTTGCTCTTTGGACTCAATGAAATATTTTACTTTCTGCCAGACAATTTTAAAACATTGTGAATCAGACTTTCTACAGATAAAGTATGAAAATAATTTTACCTTAGAATGACAATATGAAATGAGAAAAAAGGACAAAACTATCTCCATGGGCCTGAAAGGTTTGATTAATATGAGCTGAGACCAAAACCAAAGTAGACTGATTATAATATATATTGATCTTATTGCACTGACACATATTAAGGTTGCCTGGATGCCTTAACTGTGCATTTCTAAATCTTGTGCTTCTTTAACATTTAGCTGTAGCTCTGACTTTACTGAATTTGTGCTATTTATTTCGGGAACAATTGTAAAATTCACATAACTTGTTTATTTGAAATTGTATTTTTAAATTTTCCCTTCAATTTTATTCCATTATATTTACTTTTTGTGTGTGTGCATTTGTCTCTTGAGGTCTACACAGTAAGGTAAAAAGTAACACTGAAGAATTTTCTTCCGCATTTGTTGCTAATAACTCTATTACTCCAGCACCACTTGATTCAGCATTCTCAGTGCACTTGAAACAATTTAAACATGTTAAAAGTAAATCTAAGTATCCCGTTATAGACCATTTCAAGATCACATCTTTTTGTAACTGAGAAGAGAATAAATGATAATGTGAATAAAAGAAATGCTGAGAAAAATGTGTGTAACATAATAAACTGAGTATACGAGAATTAGGCAGAAGGTGTTAAGCACACTGTGTGCATACATGAGAGCAAATACAGGATAAATTGGTGACCTTTTCATTTATCTCTTCCTTTTCCCTTTCAAAAACCTAATGATCTCTGGGGAATATTTAAACTTAGTGCATCTGAGTATGGGGAGCTTTCATCTTTTCCACAAGAAAGGAGGAAAAATTAGGTTACTAAATGGAGTTATTGCCATATAAAACATTTCTATACCAGAAGGAAGGAAGGAAGAAAACAAGGAAGGAAAGAAGCAAGGAAGGAAAGAAAAAGAAGAAAGAAAGAAAGAAAAGTAGGAAATAAATGAAAAGAAAGAAACAATGGAAGCAATTGATCAGAACCTTAACTGATGCCATTTCAGGTGATTCCACTGAGATGGCTCAATTGAATATATGAGCTTTAAGGTAAAAAAAGCCTATTAGACCATTCTAGTCTGACCTGCAAAATGCAGGCGACAAAATTCCATCTAGTAACTCCTGTTGAGATTATAGATCTCTTGATTTTCTCAAGATGAGGATTTGGCTCTTCACTTTTTGAAAGATCAGTAGAATTTCTCTGAGGGAGGTAGAGTTTCAAGATAGGGCTGAAGTATTTTATTCAGTATTCACAAAAACTATTTACAATTTTGATCTGTGATGGCTGTGAAGGTGTCAATAGCCCATGCTGGCCTCTCATGGCAAAGGTTAACTCTAAAAGTGAGAGGGGCAGTGTTTCAAAGGAAATGAAAACCTTTTTGGAATCCCAAACTGACAGTGATGAATGTCTAGATGACGGGTGTCATAGCAGGTGTCTTTGTTACTGAATATAAAGAAAGATCATACTTGGGACAGGTTTCTGATTTTTAAGAGAATTTTTACTGTCACCTTGTAGTAAGACATCAAAAAGAAGAAATAAAGAAGAATCTTAGTCATCTATAGAAATAGATATATAAGTGACTTGAGCATGAAGTGTGGACACAAAAGCAGAACAAAGATAGCATTTACCAGGTAGCCCTCCATGAAATATTTTTTTCCTCAATGATAGAATTTTCTGAGTTTGAGATCAGTCTCTCTTATTTTTTTTCTTCACACTGGAATTCAAAAAAAGCAGAAAGTACTACTGGCTTCAGATAAATGTGTACTTGGTTTTTAAGTAGACATAATAAATGTGGTTGGGTTAATAATGGAATATTTGTGGTAGCAGAGGTCAAAATTCATTGATTCACTTCAGTGAATTGGTAGTGGAAGGAGATGTTAATTTGCAAGTGAGAAACCTGCTTATTCAAATTGTCTTAGTTCTGCTACAGCAGTGAAGTTACTGAGGTCATTATAACTAATTTTAAGAACAGTAAGCTTATGTTTTTGGAAGGGAAACATTGCTGGAATGGTCTTGAAGAAGAGGTTGGAAAGAAGAAGCCAATAGCAAGAATGGGTGACCTTGGATTTTAGTAGGTACTGTACAGTTCTGGATAGTCCATCGAGAACAAAAGCTGCTGCAAGCAGAGTTACCAAATATCTTGGCAAAGCAGAAGATAATCTTGATTTTTTTATTTTTTTGCAAAATGCCCCAGCAGCCCAGAGAAAGAATATAAGTTCTCATTTGTGCTGTAAGTCAACCATAACACACTGAGCAATTTTAATAGAGCACACTGAAACCAATCCACAGGTTATACTGGGATCACACAGGAATCTGTCCAAACTGCTGTCTCCTCCATCTGGCCATGTCATGGGGAAACGCTGCTGGGGGTATAATACACCTCGGTCAGTTTGAAGCCAAAAAGAACTCTGTCAGCCATGACAGTCATCCTCAGTGTATTTGAAATGGAAATTCAGCACCCAGAAGAATGCCCTGATCATCCAGCTATTGGATTTGGACAATGACTCTGCTACCCTGCTGAGGCATTTGTCAGATGCTCCTGGCTAAAGCAGGTTTTCCACAAAAATGATGAATTTTGCACTGTGTTCACCGAGCAAATGCAGAGAGATTCCTATTCTGGCCAATTTATTTTATGTTTGAAGTTATTTTCCAATTCCAGTGAATAATTATTGTCTAGGAGCTCTTTCATAAGCAACTTATTGAAAGTCCTGAAAAGGCAGCAGGACAGATTCTCCATTTGTAAAAGTCAGCCTTGGTCCTTGGGTAACATGGAACTGTGCTGATTTAGATTAGCTGGAAATTTAGCATGACACATCTTGTTAGGCCATGACAAGTCAAATATCTAATTCTGATTCTTCATTGAATAAAGAAGTCCTTAGAACAAAACCTCCAGATGCAAAATATTGTGTGGATGTTCACTTACTTGCAATATCCATCCACATCTATTTAGATATGACAGTAAGTAAGCTGAAAAGGGAACCACTTTTACTGATTTCATTTAAAATACTGGTGTATCTAAATCACTGAATTTGAAGCCTTCATATCTAATCAATCAGGTCCTATTAACAGACACTGAGAAAAAAGGTAAAAATTGATGTGTGCAAGATTATTTAAAAGCTGGGACACAGATAAGTACCTTTAACTAATTGGATTATTCTTTTTGTCCAGTACTTCAGTAATGTAAAGAGAGAAGTCATTTCTGTAATGAAGGATGCAAAGAGCACACCAGCCATCCTCCTGAGTAAGAAGCAGCTTTGAAAACTAAAAGTAAGCATCCTTAGAACTTTCACAATCTGCTCCACTGTATCCCTGCCTTACTCTTCATTTGGAGGGGATGTATTTCTGTGTGCCTGCAACTGATTCTATTTACACAATAAAGGACCATGAAATCACTGTAGTTACAGGACTGTTCTCTACACTGTGCTTGTAGCTGGAGGCAATTTTAATTCTGCTTTCAAGGTGGTGATGAAGAAAGCAGGGTTATACATAGCATCTCCTCTACTTGAGCCTATGCCATCCCTGCAATAATGGAGAAGGTGTTATGTGCAATAACATATGTGCACATATGTGATCCAGTGTTCTCTACTGGACTGGCTTTGGTCAGGTATCACAGTCAAAATGAGTAGATTTTATTCCAGGAATAAAGGAAAAGAAAATCTCTCTGCACTATTCCTTCTGGAGCCCATGTTAAGCCACTACAGTTTCACCAAGGGCAGATCATGTCTGACAGATCTGGTGATATACAATCGAGTAACAGCATCAGTGAACAAAGGAAGAGAAACTGATGTCATGTACCTGATGACTTCTACAAGGCCTCTGACATGGTCCCACATCACATTCTTATCTCCAAATTGGAGAGACATGAGTTTGAAAGGTAGGTTATACAATGGATAAGGAATTGGTTGAGTGGTCATGAGCGGAGAGTTGTGGTCAGTGTTCATCATCCGGGTGGAAGCCAGTGTGATGAGTGGTGTCCTCCAGGAGTTCATCTTGGAACCAGTGCTCTTCAACATCTTTATCAGTGACATAGACAGTGGCACTGAGTGTAACCTCAGCAAGTTTGCTGATGACACTAAGCTGTGTGCTGCAGTCAATAAAATAGAAGGAAAGGGACATCATCCAGAGGGACCTGGACAGGCTTAAAAGAGGGGCCCACGAGAACATAACGAGGTTCAATAAGACCAAGTACAAGGTATTGCATTTGGCTAGGGGCAATTCCAGATATGAGTGAGGTCTGGGAGATGAACTCCTAGAGAGTAGCCCTGCCGAGAAGGCCTTGGGAGTCCTGATGGACAAAAAGCTGGACATGAGCCAGCAGTATGCACTTGCAGCCTGGAAGGCCAATTATATCCTGATCTGAATAAACAGAGTGATGATCAGCAGGGAGAGGGAGGTGATTGTCCGCCTCTGATCTGCCCTCATGAGGCCTCATCTGGAGTACTGCATCCAGTCCTGGGGCCACCAGCACAAGAAAGATGTGGTGCTGTTGAAGTGGGTCTAGAGGAGGACCATGAAAATGATCAGAGGTCTGGAGCACTTCTATGAAGACAGGCTGAGGAAGATGGGTTTGTTTAGTTTGGAAAAGAGAAGGCTCCAGGGAGACTTCACTGTGGCCTTCCTGTACTTGGGAGCTTATAAGCAGGAGAAAGAATGACTTTTTGCACAGGCAGATAGATAGTGATAGAATCATAGAATCATAGAATGGTTTGGGTTGGTAGGGACCTTTAAGATCATCTAGTTCCAACCCCCCAAGGAGGAATGGCTTTAAACTAAAAGAGGAGAGATTCAGACTATATGTTAGGAAAAAATTCTTAACTCAGAGGCTGGTGAGGGACTGGCACAGGCTGCCCAGAGAAGCTGTGGATGCCCCATCTCTGGATGCATTCAAGGCCAGGTTGGATGAGGCCCTGTGCAGGCTGATCTGGTGGGAGGCAGTCCTGCCCATGGCAGGGGGTTGGAACCAAATGATCTTTAGTGTCCCTTCCAACCCGAATCATTCTATGACAATCTGAAACATACTGTATTGAAAAATAAAAATCTTCTTACTTGATAATGAGTCTCAACAGTTAAAACTCATAAGTTCTGATGCCCACCTTCAGAAAGTCAATTAAAAGTTTCTAAGTTTTCAGGGATATTCAACAAGCAGTTCTTCAGTTGATTTAACTCAGCCTTATTGTACTTAGCAACTCTACCTTAATTTGGGTGTATAATGGTGCCTAGCTCTAGGCACTCACAGAGTAGAAAAATTTATGTTATCTTTATAAACTGTAAAAAAGTGAGAGTAACAGTTCTAGCCAATCCCTCTCATCCACCTTTCTACTGAGCATTTAACATGGTCTGAAAGTTAACCACTATTAGGAAGAAGGAGACCTAGGGGAGCAATACTGCACTGGCAAGGTGATAAACTACTGGCAGTATAATCAGACTGTTATAGCACAAAATTGAGAACGTGGAAATACAAGTTCTCATCTTGATGTGTGGCTTCGGGAAAATAATTTCAGTCCTCCTTTCAGTTTACTAGCTAATAAACAGAGAACAGTAAGTTATTCTGAGGATGTTGTGATGTCTAATTAATTTTAGTCAAACAGGACTTTTGAAGACAGACCACATTAAGTACAATTTTCTAATACTACTAGCAGAAGCAAAAGAGAAATCAATTAGGTATGAGGTGTCTCTTGGGAGGCACAGGTTGAGCACTTGTATTCTTCTGCAAACTTCTTGTACACAAGTCTTTCAGCTCCAAACTTTCCAATATATTTGGGTTCTTAAATATAACCAGCTTTAAATGGAATTCGTAAACTTGACACCTCTGTGAATCTGAGTATCCTCTTCAAAATCAAAGTTCCTCTGTACCTTCTTCATGGCGTTGCTATGGCAGGTTAAAACCTAAGACATTTTCTAACAAAATAAACTCTGTATACTCTTTATATGTCTGTACATTGCCTTCATATCTGGTTCAATATTCAAAAGATTCAGCTTTGGTTTTATGCAAACATTTTTAGCCTTTGGGAGTCGACAGAACAAATCAGCTAGCAAAAGGATGAGACAATTAAGATAGAAACAGTCATACACAAAATGTTTAAATTACACATCTGGGCTTTAGAACCAGTGCTGAGAGAAAAAAAAAAAAAAAAGAAAAAAAAAAAAGAGTTGTTCTTACTATTGTTTCAGCTTTCTGTTTGCAGGTTTGAGTTTGGGAGACTATCAGGACATTGGAAATGTCGTTCGCTTCATTATAATTAAAACTAAGATGCTGTGGGATGAAGAAAAATCCACATGAACTGTAGAGTTTCTAAATATGTACAGAACAGATTTTCAGCATTTTCTGTTTTGAGATACAATCTTCACAGTTCTTTACAAGAGTTCTGTATTCATTGTCATATCCTCATTATCACCTGTTTTTGCCTTATTTGTCCATTAAACTGTGTTCTCTGCCCAAAGCCTTTAGACAGCTCCCTGGCCAGCTCAAAAGGTTAATGAAAGAATCTTTTTATGTTTCTAAAGCCACATAATGGTGTTTTTCTGTTCTGTCTACATTTCAGTGAAATAGTTTTAGTTCTAGGGATGATTGTAGTGGTATAATACACTTCTTCAAATAATTTAAAAGCTTGAAGTATAGGAAATAAACTCTGAAAGTCTCTTATTTGAGGCACAGACTAGTATAAATTTTTGCATATATGTGTGTTAATTGGCTCAGTCAAACTAATGGGTATTGCTATGCTGATGGCTTACCCCCAGTCGTACTTACTCATCATTAGAAAGCTAGAGCATATCTTCAAAATGACATTTGAGAAGCCATTGGTGTTAAATTAGACCTCCAAGTACCAGAAGGAGCATTAAAGTCTTACAGAAGATACAGACTGTATCTGTGTCACAGACAAAACCAGACAGATGCGTGTTTTTTTTTTTTTCCTGAAAATACCAGGGAAAGAATTTAACTAAATTAAGGACTAGCTTAAATTATGGACTGACTCTTTAAATGATGGGGGGGGAAATATACGTATTTTATTGCTACCATCTATAGTAATATCTGAGTTTCTGATTTCGAGTGGGAGTTTCTATACAAATGTCAAAAAAAAAAAAAAAAAAAGGTCAGTTTCTATAGATATTTTGAGTTTTTGAAAACAAGAAGTAAGAATTCATGAGAAAATATTTATTTGCTAACAAGTATTATTATTTGATATTAAAGACTTGTACCATTCAGATAAACAAAGAAATTTAAAGATACTTGCGTATGTCCAAGTCTCTGGATAGCCAGAATTTTTACATTAATACTTCCCATCTGCATACTTTTAGGACATTTCAGTTTTTTAAATTTTCAGAACCATTGCAATAATTTGACAGCATTTTATCATTGCTGAGTCTCAGACCTTGGGGTTTTCTGGGCCCTCACGTCCTCAAGAACAGACAGGAAGGAAAGAGTACCAAAAGGATCCTCATGTCCTGATGAAAAATTCACAGAAAACAATACCACAGACAGTTGTTTATGTCAAGGAATATATACACAGGAAACACTCCATTGTACTAACATGCAAAGTGTAAAGGCGAAAAGATCCATCAGATCATCCATTTTATTCTTCATTAGAACATACAAGTGACAAGAACTCCCATAGTAAAGTACAGCATCCATTACTGTGGGCTGTTATATCACAAAACTGTCCTGAACTAAATATCTTCCCCAGAAGAACCCTATTACTCTTACCGAAGACATGTTTCAGGACCTTATTACTCTAACGATTTAAAACTTTTCTCCTATCTCCAGCCTGCACTTACCACGAGCGGTTCATATCCACAAAAGGCTCTTCAAACTCCAATAAAGTATCTTATATTTTTCTTCTTAAAAATTCCCTAAACTAAATATGCCAAGTACTTCAGTCTCAACATGAGAGGAAGATTCTCTATTCAAATATATATATATATTTGGCAACCAGCCTTTTTTTCTGTCTCTTTTGGAATAGATTTCTCTTTATTCACTCTCTTACACTGAGCCTCATAATTTGGCTTTGATTAACACAAATTTTCCCAAAGGTCATCCAGCCCTGATGAGACACAGTCACCACTGCTGCAGTGATGTGTCCCAGTGCTCTTTCTTTGTTCCCCACTGTTATTTCTCATTTCATCATTATCCTTCCCCTTGAGGCATTAAACAAATATTTAACTTCTGGTATTTTCTCAGTGCACTCTGTGATCAAGTCACCTTTCAACAAACCAGTCTCCAGTCTTATTACACCTGTGATTTTTGCAAGTTTTTGTGTCACTGTTTTGTGGCTAGCTTTTGCATACAGTCCAGCTTCCAGGTATCCCTCAAATAATGCAAACACTCAGAATAAAAAAATAATTCAGTATCAATACAATCAATACTGTGGGCAGAGATGATTCACTTCCGTGTACTACTTTACCCTGTGCATATATTCAAAGACCACATTTATCCTTTTCTTGTAGCTAGAGAACATATTCAGAAATTGATACTGAATTTCATACCATAACCTCTAGCACATTTTCAGAGTCATATCACTGAAGGAAATATGATTAGACTATTTATCAAATGTCTGTGTTTCTTGTCCTAAGTTTCAGATTTAATTGCATTGAATCATGTTTTACTTGAATGAAACAAGTAAACCAATGTATTTATATAATTATCTGACCATCATTTATATTCTGTGAACTGTTCTGTTGCTGATATATGTTTTTAATTAGTAGCTGAGTTTATATTTATGGTATTCAGAAGATCCATAAAAATGTTTAACAGTTCAGACAGGTTTGTCAATTCCCAATGAAAATTTGCTTTTGACAATCTCTTTTAGGTTGTTAGGTAGCTGAATTTTATACCTTGCGATACGTACCTTATTCATATTGTGTAGGAACATTATTTACATTCCCTCTTAGCACAGTTACCTTCATCAGAAAGACCATGCTACTGAAAGAATGAAATCAGGTTTGTTTGACAAGACTTATTTTGTCAACTAATTTCGACTCCTGTCATTTAACTCTGTTTCAGCTGACACTGCACCAGGGAAATGTTCCTGGGTATTGCTAAAAAAAAAAAAAAAGAAAAAAGCATTTTTTAATACTGCTACTTCTTACTTGCGGTTTGTACACAATAAAAGGTTGGTTAGCTCCAGCCATCGCTGCTTACAGCATCCCATCTTCAGGCAGCTTTTATCAGAGTCCTCCAACCTCACATTGAAATGAGAAGCTAGACATAAATTTCTTCTCTCTGCCTCTAAAATTCTAGTGTGTGTGTCCAGATGGGATAAAGGCATCCTATTAGGGAACCAAAACCTAAATTTGTTTTTTTTTCTATTTATTTACTTGCATTAATCCTTCTATATTATATTAGCATAATTGCAATTAATTTGTAGTCTCAGTGTATTGATCTTTGCGCCAAAACTTTCAGTAGAGGAAAGAACAGGTTCATTTGCAGCTGCAGCTTTCCCTCCCCTGCTGCTTCACAACAATATTAAATGGAGTCTTTATGCCACCCTCATTACATAAGTTTTTCAGGTGGCTGCTAATCACCCTTTAGCTCTGAAGAAACAGGCTGCAAAAGAAAGGTCACTGTGAGATTTTCTTTCGTTGTTGGTTTTGTTGGTCTTAATTCCTTGCCACCAGTGACTTTAAAGCAAAGCTCAGATTTAGAATTTCATTATCCTTTTTACTACAGAAGTAAGAATTTTCATGTTTTAGAGTAGGATTTCTCTCCTGCTGCTCCACGAAAGCTTTGGGTACTAAATGTAAAACTGCAATTCTACCTCTACCTATCAGTGAGTCACTCTGCTTTTAGTTGTGTGGCACAGCTGCTTTATGGTCAGATGGTGATCTGTCCTGCCTCCTTCCACTCTCATTCCAAAGAGCACCATGTTTTATTCCAGTGGTCCCAGCTTACCAAGTTATGCAGCTCAGTTTCCATCACTGTCATCATCACTATTTATGGCTCTTTTAGAGGCAGATGAATTTTCTCACACTGAACTGTTCAGTCAGTCTGAATTCAAAGCCTGCCTTCCTCCACAGCAATGAACTCCTAGGGGACCAAAAGCAAAAGATAGATATTGAGTTGTGAATGGATACATGGAGCCAGAAGAAAGAATCAACATAAGAAGCATGGGGCTATTACTTGGTTGTCAAGGGATGCAGATTGGGGAATGAATTATAAAAGCTATTTCCGTCCTAAGTCCTACTTCCATATGGGCTTTGCTGTCATAGTGAAGATCTTATCACCAAAACTTCTAATTTGCAGTTCTTTAACTGCTCGCTGCAGAATCAACGAGTCATTGAATGATTCAAGATGAGTGAAAAGTCATCCTGGCTAACCCTCTGCTCAGAGCAGTGCTGACTTCTGAGCTAAGCTGCTAAGAGCTTTGTCCAGCCAGTTTGAATATCTCCAGGGAAACAAATTCCTCAAATTTCTGTTCGTCTTCTACTTTTTTCTTTATTTTATGTTTTACTTTTTTCTTTTCTTCTTCTTTCTACTTTTATTCTTTTTTTTTTCTGTTTTTCCTNGGGGGTTTTTTTTGTTGTTGTTGTTGTTTTATCTTTTTATGTCTAATCAGCCATTGCTGAAACTTTTGCTCATTGCCTCTGGGCTTTTTTTGATGTGAATCCCTCACAAGATTCCGGCTTCATCTTTTCTGTAGCCACTCATATATAGGGAAAAAACAATTAGATCCTCTTCTGTTATCTGGGCTGTACAAGCTCAGCTCCCCAAATCTCTTTTTGTACATCATGTTCACCAGGCCCCTACCCATCCTGGTGGCCATCCACTAGGTTCTCTCCAGTTTGTCATTTTCTTTCATGTAGTGAGTATGGAGCAAATTTGAATGACTTACATGCAGTTTACCAGTTTATCCTCCACTCCATCTGCAAAACTGCTCCCTATACAGGCAACCCCTACCAGAATTGTTGTCATTCAGGATAAAAAGACCCTGGTAGATATGGTATGAGTTGTTCAACAAGAACAAAAACAAAACCTCAAAGCTTTTCCTTGCTTACTGCTACAATTTAGGAAACAGTATAATGAAAGTATTTTTAGGTATACAGTACATTAAGCATACAAGAGATCCTCTATAGATTTGCACGTTTAAGCCAAAGATAAATGATATAATTTGTCCTCATAAGATTAATTTTGATGAGCAGCTATATTTTCCTGATATTGATTCCATTAGTACTAATCTTTATGTAATGCTTTGAGATCCATGGATAGAACCTAGAATTATTATTGTGGTCTTAAAATCCAATTTTCGGAAAAGCTTATTCCTCTAAAATCAGAAGTATTAGATCTGTGAAATAAGCAGAAATAATTTTCATCTTGATTTCCTGAGTAGCTCTATTGAAATCAATCACTGTGACTACTTGCATGCTTAAGAAAAGAAACACCCTTGTGCTCTGCTGAAGAGAAGCTAAATTACCAATAAGCACAGTTTAGATGCTCAACACACTAATGCAGCACTAAATCCAGTAGAGTTCACTCCAGGGGAAAAAAGTCTTTTCTCATTATCACCAAAATTACACATATCCCCTGGGAGATAAGTTCTGGTCTTGAGTTGACTTTAAACAAATACTCATTATTTTATATTAGGACTTAAAATAAATGAGACTTCAGTGGAAATGTATCTTCAGATAATATAACCTACGACTGTAGATTTCCTCAGGCATCATACTCTACTTCAGTTGTAGAAATGGCTATGCCTTTTTTTAAAACTTGTGTGCATGTTCATCTACACACTTTTTGGTTTTTTAAGAATAAAAAATGAAGTAAACCTTTTAAGTCTGTCTTGGGCTGAGGCTTAGAACTTCTTGAACAACTTTTTCTGATAATATGCTTTACCAAAAAAAAAGGTATTAGTATCAGCAACTTAAGATCTGAAGCACTAGTAATACTGTATGCATGTTAGATTTCTAACCTTGTCAGCCTGCACATTGGACACATCCAATCTAGCTGGAGAAACACAGAATCAAAGACTCACAGAATAATTCGGGTTGGAAGGGACTTTAAAGACCATCTAGTCCAACTCCCTGCTGTGGGCATGGACACTTTCCATTAGATCAAGTTATCAAAGCCAAGGGGCTAAGCAGCTCACAAGAATTCATCAGTCAACTCCATCCCTATGGCTGCAAAATCACAAAATTTCCTTCATCTCCTTCCTTAAAACTGCTGGAAACTCCAATTTATTTATTTATTTATTTATTTATTTATTTATTTATTTATTTATTTATTGACCACTCTCGAGCAACTGAGCATGTGTTACAACCGTCCTTGGAAATACCATGTGATAACTGTGATAACTCTTGCAGGAAAACTTCTGTGAAGACCATACTGGGCACTGCACTGTGGGATCACACCTGAATCAGTCTGGAATGTTGCCGGAGCCAGATAAAGAGAATCATAGAATCATAGAATTGCTCAGGTTTTGAAAGACCTTAAAGATCATCAAATCCAACCACAACCTAACCATACTACCCTAACTCTAACAACGCTCCACTAAATCATCTCCCTGAGCACCACATCCAAACGGTTTTTAAATACATCCAGGGATGGTGACTCAACCACCTTCCTGGGGAGCCTATTCCAGTGCTTAACAACCCTTTCTGTAAAGAAGTGTTTCCTCATATCCAACCTAAACCTCCCCTGACGCAACTTGAGGCCATTTCCCCTCGTCCTGTCACCTGTCACCAGTGAGAAGAGACCAACCCCTCTCTGGCTGTAAGCACCTTTCAGATATTGGAAGAGAGCAATAAAGTCTCCCCTCAGCCTCCTTTTCCCCAGACTAAACAGCCCCAGTTCCTTCAGTCACTCCTCGTAGGGCATATTCTCCAAGCCCTTCACAAGCCTTATTGCCCTTCTCTGGACCTGCTCCACCACCTCAATGTCCTTTCTGCCCAAAACTGAACACAGTACTCGAGGTGGGGCCTCACCAGTGCCATTTGTATTATAATAAAGAAGGGTTTAGAGGAAATAAACCCAATAGAATAATACATTATGCAAGGAGTATTCAGAAACATACATATAGTTGCACAAAAAAATGGTATTTGGTTCATAAGATCTTCTTTGAACATGTCAATTACTGCATAAATCAAAATCTCCAATATACTACAAAAATATTTGTTCCAAAGCATTTTCGTTGGGTTTAGTACAAGTATTTGATTTTGCTTTGACGGTTGTTTGTTAATGTTACTGTATTGTCATAAGAAATTTAATCTTTGAAAACAAAACAAAACTATTTTCAATCCCTAAAAATGAAACATCATACTGAAAAATGCAAAATGCAAGCCATCTCAAATTCTTCTAGAATAATTCTGACCTCTCCCAACCAAACATTTTTGGTTGTACCGTAATGATTATAAACTTATAAGAAAATTCCTCCAGTTTGCTGATCTCTATTCATTTTGAGTCAGAAGAGAGGCTTAGTTTTCTTCATATTTTGACTATCTTGGTTAGGTCCATTTGGGATAGATCATATCACAAGAGTCCTAGGTGGAGAATGTTTCTTTTAATATATTTTCTGCAACATACAAGACGATGCTTAGCTTGCAATGTGGGGAGGATATTAACTATTCAGTGTGTACATCCATGCTCACTTGACCTGCAAACCAAATGACCGGTTTCCTGTAAAAGCCAATGCAGGAGGTACTGCAGTTTAGGCTGTGCCCTAGCCACCAGCAACAGATAAGGACTTTTACTTGACAACTTGAACATGTCCTCTAATGCAGACTGTATGAATGAGGTAATTTTACTCATAAAGCTCTTAAAAAAATTAACTTCTCTACCAGATGAAAATACACTAAGAAAGATTATAAAATTAAAATTATCATGCTACAACTTTTATGAAAAATTCAGAAGAATGATTCAGTGAAGGCCGTGAATTTAAGAGTATGAATCTTTCAATCAAAATAAAGTCATTCAGCAGGCCATCATCTAAGATTCTCTCTTTAAAGCTTCACAAATGTCTTTAGAACTTAAGGATCAAACGCAATTGTACTATCTCCCCGTTAAAGAAAAGTAAAGCAATTTAGTCTTAGATGTTTCATTTCGTGCTTTCTTTCTTCCTGCCTGTGGGCATGATAGGAGCTTCCCAAGTTGCATGCAGCACTTAAGAGGGCTGGGCTGGTTCATATCTATCCTTGGAGCCAGAACATGGAAGTCCTCCTCTTTTTGACACTTTTGTGGAACTTCTACTCTTTTTGACAGTTTTGTGCTGCAGATCATAGAATCACAGATCTGTTTAGTTGGATGGGACCTTAAAGATTATCTAGTTCCAACTCCTCATCCAATCTACTCAAAACCTTTGACAGGTTAAAAAAAATGTAGGCTCCTATAATATATATGCAGAAGTGAAGATGCACTCACTTTATTCTTGATTTTCCACATGCACTCGCAGCAAATTATGCTCAGTTACCATATTGACTTGAGGCAACCTGTATGAAATTGAGGAATGTGTTCTGCATTACTATCTTTCCACAGTGGTATTGCTTTCACCCATGGAACATCCAGTACTTTTAAGATCTACTTCAAATTGTCCTGTCTATTTCACAGCAGAGATGAATAAGATCATGCTGAAGATCTTTCACTGTCATGAAAGCAAGATCCTGTTGGAGGGATGGGCAAATCAGCCTAATCCATTTGCAATAAATTTTGAGCTTTTCCACAACAAATGCCAGTCTTCTTTCTTCCACATAAGACAATGTACATTTATTTTAGTTGTGTGTAATTTTATTCAAAAAGTTCACATATAAAGCTGAAAAATCTTCAGCTTTTCCCTAGGCGACAGTTGTGTTAAGGACTGATACCAGTTTTCTTGCCTAGCTGATGTTAGCAATCGATTTTTTCCCCAGCAACATCATCATTTCCATGGTGGCTCATTTTCCTACACCAGATTCAATGATGTTTACATTGGCTGTTAAATAGGAAACACTTTTGAGATCAGAGAGGTACCTGAGAATAGCTTCACTGACTGGGTTTTTTTAATAAATCTCTGCTGATATTTTGTCATATTTGTAACACAGAAACATCACACGTGGAGACTGAATTTAAATCAAACCTTCTAAAAAGCTTAATGGTTTTATGACTATTAAGTCTTTTATTTATGTCCTAATTTGTGAAATGAGACTATTTATCTCTATTCAGGCCCTCCATTCAAGAGTGAATCATGTAGATGGTGTATCTATGTAGGCCTGAGGTTAAAAAAAAAAAAAAAA
>JACDJE010000066.1:588023-724053 GCA_016647715.1 Pavo muticus | reverse complement strand
GGAAAGGAAAGGAAAGGAAAGGAAAGGAAAGGAAAGGAAAGGAAAGGAAAGGAAAGGAAAGGAAAGGAAAGGAAAGGAAAGGAAAGGAAAGGAAAGGAAAGGAAAGGGAAATGCAGGGTTTCAGCTCCTTCACATCTTAGATGTTAGTCAAAAATTTTGAAGAACTAAGTACTACATTCAAATGCATACTGTGCCCATTCAGCACCAAAAGCATCTATAGATGTATTCACAGCTGACCTTTTGCCATCTTTATATGCACTGCAGAATATGACGAACGTGGGGCAAAATCTGGTCTGCATAAAAAATATCATCAGAAGCTTTGCTGTACATCCACAAGGTTTCAGAAATTGCCAAATATTATGATTTTCTCATTAAGATCACACTATTTTTGCATAAGAGAATCTCTCAAGAGCCACAGGTCAATGGGAGTCTTTCAGCTCTTCAATTTATATGTGCAATTCACACGGGTTTTGGTAAAACTTACAAAAGTGGATCCTACAGAGCACCAAAACCAAGTAAAATTAATGTTCCCTATGGATTTAAAAAAAAAAAAAATCACCACAGTCTTAAGGCTTTTCAGCCAATCTCATGACAACTTTGAACCTGGCAGTAGAGAATGCAAAAAAAGAGTATGTAAAAAAATGTTCAGTTTTATCTGAAATAAGTGGAAGGTTGGGATGATTTGTTCTGTTCATAAATAACCATGTTTCAATACACCATTTGCATGGAGGTTTGTAAACAAGGCTGCAAGGTGATTAAATAAAAAACACAGCAAAAGGCAATTTGGGTAATTTAATTTGAAGACTGCTTTGCAAGTAATATTCAGCACATTTCCTCCAGTTCAGCTCAGCAATCCTTAAGCAGCTTTCAAAGTCCCCACAGCTCTAATGGAAAGCAGTAACTGAAGAAGTGAGCTAATGCTAATGTTAAGTTCAGTACTTTTTCTGTACTCTAAGAAAGAGAATATCTATCCTTTGGAGATGTTTTTATCCATTTCTGTGGAAGCAGGACTTCTGCAGCATGAGAGGACGTGCTGTTGGCATGTTTATTCATTTAGGCAAAAGGTCTGCTTTCTGTAGAAACAGAGCCATTACTCTTATGCATATTAACAGAGCGTAGGCATAGCCATGGCTAGAAGTGGATTTTCTTTTTTCCTTGGCCATGTGCTAAGTACTACTCATATGGAATGCTGCTGGCCGAGAATCTCTTCTGTTGTTTAAAAGCAAAGAAGTATCCACAAGCAGGAGGATTTCTCAAATATTGAATTATCTATCAGTGAGGCTATGGCGGGAGAAGCAGCTCTTCAAGAATATCCCAGTAATTTCAGTTAATTGGATTCTGAGCCCCCTTCCACATCAAACCTCTGGAAAAAAAACAAACAAACAAACAAACAAACAAAAAACAGCCAAAGCAGCCAGTGTGGAACTCAGCATTCCTTTAAATTGCTTTCTCTGATGATTAACGATGCCACAAGTGAAAAGATCATATTCAGCAAAATCTTCCTAACCCTATCAGTCCTATTACCAGATAGGATGAGGAAGAGATCTTCCTCAGAAATAGGCATGGCCTTTGCAGCTTCTGGATTGTTGGAAATGTGGGAACAGTAACTGGTACACTGCGACTTTCCTACACAGAGACCCACAAACAGCTGGGAAGTTATAGGATGATCTAAATAAAATGCATGAGCACTGCTGGTGCTAATAAAACACCAAACATGCAAACATCGTTGATACATGGCAGCATTAAATTGCAAACGCATGCTGCAGTAAAGGGCATGCAGCCACTAATAAATGTAAACTATTAATATCGGCTCTTCAATAAATAAAGCCACAAATCATGCAAAGGCTTACTGTGAGTGCCTCAGAGCATATCAGCAACTGCTCTATTCCCGTTCAGGAAAACAACTGTGACAATGACAAAAAACATAGGCTGAAAAATATACTGAGATGAAATAGATGAAATAAACTTGCTTCCTCTTTAACAAAAGGTAGAAGGTCTTTGTTTGATTGGAGGGAAATATATTACAGGCTTCTGCCTTGACCCTGTTTTTTATTCTTTCTGTAGTTTGTAGAATCGTAGAATGGTTAAGGTTGGAAAGACCCACAAGATCATCTAGTCCAAACATCAACCAACACCTGTGACTACTCTAGACCATGTCCCTCAGTGCCACATCTATACTTTTCTTGAAAGCCTCCAGGGATGGTGACTCCACTGCTTCCCTGGGCAGCCTGTTCCAATACCTCACCATGTTTAACCAGTACCTACCAGTTTATTCTGCAGCGTCCTGCCCACATGTAGGACCTTGAAGTAGCAATGAGGAGCTTTTGTTCTTGCTCTAATCATAATACAAATTTTTATAAAAGGCTTTAACAATTTGTCACATCAAGGGTTTTCTGTTGGTCCTTTGCACTTTTCAGTCTCAAAACACTTTGAAAGGGGAAGTGTTTATCTCTAAAAAAAGACACCAAAAACACCTATCCCCAGTCATTGTGGAGACTACCAAGACGGGCATGAGCAGAGCAGCTGGCTGAGTCCCAGTGCAAGTTGTTCCCCAGCAGAACCCTCTGCACAACCCTGTTAGTTGTGCAGACTTTGAGAGAAATCTGGGGTTTGGACCTGATGCTGCCAAAGTCAAAGGCGACTTCTGATGCAAGATCAGGCTCTGTGGGACAGGGGCTAAGAAAGAAAACCAGGGGAGAAAACAAAGCGTTTCAGTCAAATAGTACTTATGAAAAATGGGGCTTCATCTTCACCACAGAGCCCAGCAGCGAGTTTAATTAAATACACTTATTTACTTTTTGAAAATCCTGTTCCATTAACATAAACAGAAAGGAGAGCATCAGAGCGTGACAACCCATAGGGCACTGGGGAGAATCTGTTTTGAATTTTGTACATCAATCAAGTGGTTCATACACAACTGATGGCTGCCCGAATGAAGTCTGGTGATTTTTACACCAGGGTACACTGCTAAAAACTTCTCGTTAATAGATAATCAGCTTCTACCGATCAACTCCTCGGCTGCATTCCAAAGCATCTGTTTCTCCTGTTCTGTGATTTGGAGCTGCTGAGTTTGATGATAGCAGTTATGTGTTATCGCTTTCCTCATTAACCTTATTATATGATCTCACCCTCAGCGGTGCATTATTTTATTTTAAAGATGATAAGTTTACTGAATGTAACTTTCCCATTATTTCATTATGTTTGTGCTATCAATGTAATAGAAAAAGCCGTTCTAAGCAAATAATATTTTTAAAGAAAAAAATCAAGAGAATAATTACTTTTTTTTTTGCTAAATTGAGTAGTTTATCACTAGACTTTTAGATTTCAAGGGATTTCAGTGGGATTTTTTTCCTTCTAATATTACACAATAAGATGAATGGGAAATTAGTAAGTGAAAAATAGATTACAGGAATAGCGTTTTTTTACTGAAGGCATGTAAAACATTTATCATTTTCTTTTCAGAGAGATAGTCTAAGAGTTGCTTTAAGCCCTTTTCCACTGCATGGTTATATACTTCAAAATGCAGAGGGTTTTTTTGTTTGTTTGTTTGTTCGTTTTGCTAGCTGTTTCTGTGAGCATATGGTAGCTTCCAGCTTTGTATTACATTACTGCACCTGAAGCTATTTATGGTCAAAGCACTCATGTAACATCTATATATTGTTTACGTATTTCAGTGTGGAGGTAAAGTAGCCAGGAGCTCATCACATCTCAATCAGATTTGCCAGCACTGTTTTCTGATGTGTTATTTTTGGCCTCTATTAAACTTGACACAATGATAAGTGGAAATAAGAGAGGGGACTAAATAAATAAATTGAAAGTAAGCTTTGGGAAAAGCTTTCAGACCAGTTTGCTGTAGCTTTAATTTGTTTCTTTGAAAGTCTTAGCTACTAAAAACCTAACCTTCAGCTGACATCCAAATTACAGCCCCAGAGGTGACCCATGCAGGGCTCTGAAAAGCTCATTTACCCTTTCAACCCACTCTGTTTTTCCGGGTTGCTTTATCTCTGTGGATTAGGCAACATCCCTAAAAAAGTTATTTGTTCAACAAGATCTGCAGAGCTCGGAAGCAATTCAGGATCTCCAGGGTGTGCTCAACCAAGGAGAAGGTGTGGTGCTGTCAGTGGTCTCCTTTGGTGGTACCACTGGCTACAGTGACCCTCTTCTGACCAAGCTGTGGTCTTTGGCTCATTTCCCAGGATGTTGGCCTAAAATGGCAGCTTGCCTCTCTGTGAGATACCATCCCCTGAATGTGTTTGCCCTTGCTCTGAGGGAAAGCATCCAGAGCCAGCTCATGCTGGTAGTAGTTCTGTCCAGGCTTCTCTCTATTCTGATATATTTGTGCTCACGCAAATCCATCAGAGGATGTATGGGAACTAGATTCCTCCTTATTGATACCTTAAGTTCCTCAGTATTTAACTAAACTCATTTCAATTGCAGAGGTCAAAAAATTACACAGCAGTAACACTGGTTCAATAGAGAGCCCAGAGCTGTGGGGTTTTGAAAGATGTAGATGGCACACAGTCCTACTTTTCTATCAGCTATGATTTCTGAGAAAGTGATGTGATATGAACAATTGCAAATACTGTATTCTGTCACTACTCATTATTGGTGGCCTCGTGTGAATAAAATCCCAGGTAATAGCAATAGGATGTGAAGTAATGGCACCAGGGGAGGTTAAGGTTGGATATTAGGAAAAATTTCTCCTCAGAAAGAGCGATGAGGTATTGGCACAGGCTGCCCAGGGAGGTGGTGGAGTCATCATCCCTGGGGATGTTCAGGAAACATGGAGATCTGACACTGAAGAATATGGTTAATGGGCATGGTGGGGATGGGTTAATGGTTGCACTAGATGATCTTAGTGATCTTTTCCAAACTTAATGATTCTATGAATTCATGAAAATCGGTCCTGGGACTCACAGGTTTATCTGCCAATGGCTAGGATATGCTAAGCCCAATACAGCCTGGGGCTGGGGACATCATCTTCAGCTTTCCTCAAGGACCATGCAGGACCCTGAGAGCTTGCGTTTTCCAGCTGCTGTGCTCTCAGATATGTTTCTGTACTGCAGCTTCTACTTTTCATTTTTCATGCATTTGGCCTTTGTTTCAAATTCCAAGAGAGAAACAGGAAAATGAAATTAACATAACAGATTTATAAGCAGTCAAGAAAAAGACTTTCTCCTTAGTAGTTTAAACAACCATTTGAAGATACAGTTAAAACATCTCTTTCTGATCAATCAACCAGAGATACAGACCAATCTTACAAACACCCTCTAGTGGCTCTGTGCATCATTTCAAGTTCTGGGTCTAGTTCCCACAACCGCTTGTGGAATAAACTCTACGTAAATGAATTAATTTAATGCATTTTGCAAGGTTCTCTTGTCAGGCAAAAAATTATACATTTTTTAGTTTATTTATCTACTTATCAGCAAGAAGACTAATCTCTGTCAGCACAAATGGATGCTTTCTCTGCATATTCTATGCAGAGAAAACTGCAACTATACCACTGCATATAAACCCAATAACTCTAAGCTCAATAGCTTTGGTCACCATTAATGAGCTAAAATTCAGTTTTGCTGGCTTAACTTTATGGAAGTCAATGGAGTTAGGGCAGAATGAAAACTAGATATTCCTTACCTAGAAGGTTGTAGTATTCAGCACCTCTAGGGGTGATTTTCTCCATACACGGGATATTAACAACATAATTTACTATGGGATTTCCAGTGATAAATCATACATGCAAAATGCAGGATTAAATATATCAGTAACCAGCATAGTAGGATATTAAGGAGGACAGAATTTGATCCTGGGATATCTTTTTATAGTACTAAAGCAATGTTAGCTGAACGCTAACATTAGTTTCACACCTACCTGTCTTTCCACAAAGAAAAGCACAGAATCATAGAACCATAGAATCATTTGAGTTGGAAGGGACCCTTAATGTCCACCTAATCCAACTCCCCTGCAATGAACAGGGACACCTACAGTTCGATTAGGTTGCTCAGAGCCCCATCCAGCCTGACCTTGAATGCTTACAAGGCAGAGGCATTCACCACCTCTCTGAGCAATCTGTTCCAGTGCCTCATCATCCTTATTGTAAAGAACTTCTTGCTTACATCCAATATAAATCTCTTCTCTTTTAGTTTGAAACCATTTCCTGTTGTCCTATCACAACAGACCCTGCTAAAGAGACCCTAAAAGCAGACCTCGTCTGCTGACATTCTGCTGATATAGTATAAGACCAGGAGAGATTCATATGCTCAGACGTTGGGAACTGTCTGGGTTGTTTCACTGCATCAGTGCAGGGCACTGGATGCAGACTCCAATGCAGGGAGGAGCAAGCACTGAGGGCAGGCAAATCTTTTTCAAATATCACATAATGACTTAGACAAATAACTTCAGAGGTACAGAGGTGCTTGTACATCTTCATCTAAGGCAGTCTACTCTGGACTCAAAGTTTCACTGAGATTCATTGCTTGTTTTGCCCTTCTGTGCCAAAGCTATTTTATGAAAACAAGATTTAAGTTCTTAAATCATATAGACTATTCCCATGATTTTATTTGCAATAGCAGTAAAGAAATGAACAACAACAAAAAATCACCTGGAAGACAGGAGAATCAGGCTCTATTTGAGCCTCATTCTATTGAAATCTCATTTCCTCTTTTTGAGGCCAGTTTATGACCAGGAAGATGGTGAGGAAATATCCTCTCCTAAACACTCAATGAGATACTCTTTGATTCATCTATATAGCTATTTTTAGAATTAGAACAAAAATTTGCCTTTGCCTTTCCTGTATCTGATAGATTAATTGAAATTAATATGAGTACAATTAAAATTAACTAATTGATCTAAGACCAAATCTTTAAATGCATGCCACAGTGGGCAGCCAGGCAGAGCAACACAGTCAGTGTTCTGACAGTGTCAGCCTTAATCAGCATCTGGCAGCTCAAACCTCTGGAGGGTTTACTAGACACCTTCTCTCATTAGCCCTTTCTGAAGGAAAATACTGCATCCTCAAATCAGTAAGAATATTTGATCGAACTATAAATACACCAAATGGAAAAATCAGCTTCAAAGAGCGGTGTCTTCACATCATGAACAGCTCTCAGGAAAGTCCTGTTAGTTTCTGCCATGTTTCTTCGTGTGCTTCATAAGAGTATTTTTCCTTTCTGTTCCAGTGGGAGGATGTGTTGCCCACCTTTAGGATTGGTATTAATCAATGGTATTAATGACAATGGTTTGTGCCATCTTTTTCTATCCCTCATTTGTCTAGGACTGTGCTTTTTTGGTTTTAAATGGCTACAAGAAGTAAATGGCACGCTATCCTGTATTATTGTTTTTCCAGTAATGTATTCATTATTAACTACCTCGAATTTTAAAGCATGGCTTCTTTTTATTCCATGGTCAGGCCTACTACAAACCATCAGTGTAGACAGAATTTTCCACACAGATTTGAGGAAGGCCCCAGGTACAAGCTCAGAAATTGTACTGCCCATATCCTCTCTTTCTACTACTCCTACTCCCGGTGCTAGATTCTAACACAGCTGGAATGACAATCTGGACCTCTCCATGACACAACTTTTGTAATAATTTTCAGTGGTAATGGTCTTTACAGGAATAGACCATGCATTGGCACATTTCTTTAGTTCTAATCACGATAAGATCATGAGCTTTCTTGCAGCTTGGAGATTCAAAGAATTCCAAAAAAAAAAAAAGAAGAAGAAGAAGGAATGAAACAATACATAATGCAGTCATAATGCATTGCTTTGCTTTGTTCACACACTGGGAATGAAACCTAATCAGTGTTGTTTAAATGCCATTACAGTGATTCAACTGTCATTGCTTTCTTTTTGGAGAGCAGTTGTATAACTTCATAATTGTTCTGATCATTGGGTTCCCTCTGTTGATATCATCCACCATGTTGCTTCCTATCAGCGACTTCACAAGACTCACAATACTCCTCCTTTCCCCCACCCCTGTCTTTCCCATACAAACCATATGCCAGGGTGGAGGAATTCAGTTATAGGCCTTCATCAGTGATGGCATCAGGCCTCTAATTTGCCACTGAGGTGAGCAGGAGTTGAGGTACCTAAAGTGAGATTAGGACATCTATACTAAGAATCAATGCAGTTGGACAGGCAGAGCCATAAAGTTATAGGATATGCTTGGACTGCCTGAGATACCAGCATGGGGATGGTAGACGTGGCAGAAGAGTTATGGGAGGCCTGTCTCCTTTTGGGGTAGTAAACAGGGATCTGACAGAAGAAGGAGGATACCTCAGATCATACAAAATGCTTATCAGTGGAGAGCAGAATCAAATTCCTTGTCAATACAACATGCAGTGGTTCAGCTGAAGCTCAGGTTGGTTGCATAACAAAGGTGTCCAGAACTATCTGACATATTGTTGTTATCTGAGGCAGTCCTGTGAGGCTAACAAATACTGCTTAAGTTGGCACTTGAACACCTATATCGAGTGAGCTGGATTGAGCTCCTGCTGCTTCCTGAAGAGTGTGCTGAATGCTCCATTAACTATATTGATTAGATCTTCATGGTTTTTCTCTCTCTTACTTGTTTTTCAGGTTCTCTCTATGCACTCAATAACATTCATGTTCAAGTTGACCTTTTGAACCATATTGTTTGAGGAGATTCATAACTAGAAAAAAAGATTTCTGCTCTTCTCTGCCCTGCTTAGTCTATATATTATGCACCAGGAATAAAACCTGATCAGTACTGTTTAAGTGCTACCAAAGTAAATCAAATAGCATAGCTTGCCTTCTAGAGAATAGCTATGCAATGAAATAAGAGGCATGTAATTACCTAAAAGTGGTATCTATGTGGAAAGTAGTGATTTAAGGTAAGCCTGGTTATAAATCCATTGTGCTGGTTGCCAAGTAGTTCAGTCATTCCACAGAAGCTTGAAATATGAAAAATTATTAGCTGCAGGAACTGCTCTTTTAAAACATCCCCACAAGATCCTAGTCTTCATTTATCAGAAGCTTGCAATTGAGCAATTGTGGTAGTGGTGCTCTTTGCAGTAAATAAGCAGTAGACACACACACACACGAGAAAAAAAAAATGCTGCTCTGCACTATTAAAAGAAAGGAGACTAGTCTCCACCAGGTTACTTCAGTGCTTTTCCTTAAGAGTTAAATATTGTTACTGTTTGACCAAAGTAGTCAGTAAGTGGAAAAATGCAAATATTTCCATTTAAAGAAAAAGAAATGGTGTGAAACAGATACAGTCTTCGATATAACTGTCTCTTTGTAAAGGATCAACAATGCTCACTTTCTCTGAATAGGCAGAAATGAATGACAGGATGCAGCTCTTTTGCTCACAATTTCCAAACCTACTTTTTACATTCCCTAAAAGCTCTATCTTGCTGTTTTTCCTCAGGGATGTACTCACAACTGTTTCTCTAGTTTTCTGCAGATTTTCTCCTCCACAGCTTCTCTCGTTTTCTCATACCATTATAAAACATGATCTTCAGATGGTTCCCTTCACTTAGCTCCGGTGAAGGCTGAATAATACTTGTTTGCTTTCAGTATGTCTATACAGGTCTTCCAAACTAAGATTCATTCAGTGGCAGGTGCAAACTCCTCATAATAGAGCACAATTTGTCACTAAGATTACAGGTACATGTTGGTTATATCATCTCCCTTCCCTTGCAGCACACAACATTAACACTAAATGTTTTATTACTTAAAATTATGCAAGCATACACACACATAAAAGCAAAAAAATATATTATCTTTTTGGGTTTTTTTATCTTCATCAGAGTCTTAGACCTATTCCAGGCCATCATAACCAAATGGTGTCCAAAATTGGTTAAGATAGGCCCTCAGAAAAAAAGACCAGTCTAATTCTAGAATGTATCAATGGACTTTCGGGAGGCATGGAGAAACCTCACTTTCTTCTGTCACACTTTTCACCTTCACATAAAGACTGCTTATTACCACAACAAGCCACTCCATCAAACCCTTTCCCAGCCCAGCAGTGTGAAATGTGGAAGGCATTTCTGTCATTCTTACATCTCTTTCACACATCTACTTGAGACAGAGTGGTAGTAAGACTGTCTTATCAGCCAGTGTGCTGTGTTACTGAGAGTATCTCAGGCAGTAAAAAGGTTCTGTAAGCAACAGCTTAGATGTTTTCAATTTTTCAGATATGAAAAATGAACAGATTTCATTGGAACTTTGCGACCTTAGTGATATTCTAGCTACAAACTGTTTGGATGTCATAGTCATAATACGTGGTTGCTATTTAGAAAATGAGAGGATAAGTATGTGTTGTGGTTTACGCTGGCAGGTAGCTCAGCACCATGCAGTCGTTCACTCACTCCCCACCTTCCCAGTGGGATGGAGGAGAGAACTGAAAGAAAAGTACACAGTAGAATTCATGAGTTGAAATAAAAACTATTTACTAAGACAGAAAAAGGAAGAGGAAAATAGGATGTTTTAATTATATATGTATATGTTTATTCAAAACAAGTAATGCACAATTAATTGCTCACCACCCACCAACTGATGTCCAGCCAGTCCCCAAGCAGCTGCAGCCCACCAAACCAACTCCCCAGTGTTTTCAGGTTTTTCTGTTGTTTTTTTTTTTTTTTTTGTGGGTTTTTGTTTGTTTGTTTGTTTGTTTTTGGGGTTTTTTTTTGCATGATGCCATATGGTATGGAATATCCCTTTTGCCAGTGTAGCTCACCAGTCCTGGTTCTGTCCCCACCCAGCTCCTTGTGCCCCTGCAGCCCACCTCACTGGCAGGACAATACAAGAAACTGAAAAACTGAAACTTCCCTGGCTCAGTGCAGCACTGCTCAGCAACAACTGAAACACTGCTGTGTTATCAAGACTGTTTTTCTCCTAAAGCCAAAAC
Source organism: Pavo muticus (assembly GCA_016647715.1). NCBI lineage: Eukaryota > Metazoa > Chordata > Aves > Galliformes > Phasianidae > Pavo > Pavo muticus. The sequence continues at coordinate 713,181 of JACDJE010000066.1, read as the reverse complement.
ATAGCATCATACAAGACACCATGAGGGAAAAATCAACTCTGTTTCAGCTGAAACCATGCCACTATAGTTCATCTTTTAATGACTGGAGTGTGTATTTGTTAGAAAAATGCAGAACTCCATCAACTGTGATTGAGATCTGTCCTCTCCAAGCCAGCCAAATAGAGAATGTCTTTCTCTACAGGTAGTCATTCAAGGAATCTTAAATCTCATTTTGTGAATAAAGGCAAGCCAAGGAGTACCAGGGACTCACTACGATGTGTCCAGGGTAAAAAAAAAATACAACAACAAAACAAAATAATAAAAAACACCAAAAGTTTTCCTTTAGTGAGATATTCAAAAGCCACTTGGATGTAGTCCTGGGATCCCTGCTCTGGGTGTTGAGCCAGATGGACCGAGAGGTCCCTGCCAGCCTTGGCGATTCTGGGATTCTGTGAATAAACAAACAAACAAAACTATACACACATCACAAACAGTTCATGAAGACACTAGAACAAAAACCTGTTCCTATAGTAGAGCAGTGATCACATGTTCTAGCACTGTATTAATCTTGCCTATAATTGAATACTTGGGAGAAAAAAGGCATCTAAAAAGGAATCACAGAAAATCCCCTCACAGATCTATTTCAGACATCAGCTCTATTTTTTTTTGGAAGAAAAAAAAGTGTTTATAAGACTCTCTTCAGAGATCTGAATACTAGTTCAGAACTCAACTATGCAGAAAAAAAAATAATCATTGAGAGAGTGCCGAAAGGCTTTTCTGTACCTTGAATTAGATCAAATTTGAAGAGAAGGTCAGTAAATTCAGGGCTTTCTGAAATCTTACATATCTTTCTCTGTAAAAATAGTAGAGACCCTTTAATATAATTTGGGCTGTCATTTCCTGTGAGCTTTTGACCTGCTAGAGCAGGCAGGAAGAATTTGGTATCTCTTTATTAATGCTTGGGATTTGTTCAAGGAGATTTCCACACTTCACATTTTTTCTAAGACCATTCATTTTCTAAGATTCCCTACTGCATACAAAAGTGCTGGCCTCTTTTTTTTGTTAAACAAAGCTAAGCATGACTGTGTCAACAGATGAAGAATTACTTCTGATTTACATCACAACTGAAAAAAAAATGAAATTCTTGGTGTGTATATCTTTGTAAGAAACCAATAAAAAATCCTGCACTGCCTCTTTATTGTATGGCCAGCTTCAGTGTGCCCTCGCTTTCTGTTGATTTGAACAGAACATGCTGTATTCCTGCACTTTTCATTTTGTAAACAGCAACACTAATAAAAAGAATTTTAAACATATTTTAGGATATTTTACACTAGAGAGTATGGCTTTGCTTTGAAAAAATATGGCATGATATAATTCTGTGTTTGCTGTTACTCAGTGATTCCCAGATCAAACGCGTTGGATTCATAAATATTGTACAACTCTCCATGCAAACTCTACTTTGAGTCTGAGAGCTCATACTAAGATCTTCCTTTCTTGTGCATCTTTGCCAGCAGTAATGATTCAAGAGAACATACCGCATCCTCAATAGTGTCTTACCTGAAAAATGCAAAATGGTGCAGCAATTCTTGAGCAAGTGGATTCCTAGGGGATAAGTCATTTCACATGACTCTGCAAAACAATTTGGCTTTGGAACTACTTTTCGATGTAACCCAGGGTTTAGGCAGACACAGCAACATACCCAAGATGACAAAGCCTTCATGATCCTTTTCGTGAGTTGATGTCCACAAAATCAAACATCTCCAGTACACCTGAATTAACGTATTGCTTCTTCCTGGGTCCCCACTGCTTTAGAGAGAGAGGTGAAATAAAAACCTGCAGGGCTTAGCGAAACAGAGTTTGAAGCAACTTGCACCACCTGACCTGGGATGACAGTTTACTTTCCCAGAGCAGATACACTTAGCAGTGTAGATGTCACTTCCAGGCCACAGGGTTTCCAGTTAAGTTAAGCAGATGTGATTGGAGAAGGGACCTGGCAATTTAAAGGTAGTTATGCAACCCTAAGTCCTATATATTTTTAAGGAGTTAGTCTACTATCTAAAAGAAAATCTACAGTTTGTATGAAAGAATCACCAACAAGTAAGTCTTCATTGCTTTTACCTACTGTGCTCAGTGTGACGTACCTTTTGACAAACAAACAATGCTTTGTTTTCAAGAGATTGTTCTGGAGACACTATTTCTTACTCTCAGAAGGAAAGTGGTAAAATGAGCTGTGACAATCATGTGAGAAGTGTTGTGTGATTCCATTCAGATTTTGGTTTAATGGTGACATTTTCCCCAGCAAGTTAAACAGCAGGCATAGGAAAAGGGGCATAGCATAGCTTATCTTTAACATCCATCTTCAGCCTACATATACTGTACATAGGTTAATAAGTTAGAGAGTTCATTTGCACCATCTGGTTTGTCTTTATGAACAGCAAAGACCATACATTTTTAATCAGCATTACCAGAAAACAAAGAGGAATTAAAGAAGTATTTTACAAAGATGTGAAAACTGAGATTAAAGTTTGAGACTGGAAGAGAATAAAGAAAGTAACCAGCAGAAATATTTCTCCATCTTTAGCAAAGTACTGAAGCAATAAAGGACTAAATCATTCAGGCAGCTCATAGACATTGTGTCTACACTGCAACAGGTGGAAAGGAAAGACTGCGAGCACAGTCTTGGGGGNGGGGGGGAGTAGTTTTTGATGGGTTTTGTTGTTTGGGGTTTCTTTTGTATTCACCAGAATCTCATCAAATGCGCAGAACTAAGAATTAATTACCATGTGAAGAGCTAAAGGGGAATTCTGGGGCCAGTATCTGGAGAAAACAGCTGTTAACCTCACTAGCCTTTGACAGTCTTAGATCTAATGACATTGCGCAGTCTACCTCATCTTTTTTATATGGTTCAATTTGCATTTCACAAGAGAATTCATACCAGTACATGAAAAATAAGTACAAGAACTCTTTCTCACAAAGTTCCCTTCTTTCTTAGAGAGTTGCAGATAGCCACTGATGTCAATATTGCATCAGCACAGACTGAGGACTGAAAAATAGAAACTGTTCTCCCTCAATATGCAGGTGATGTGAGCAGTCCAATAAAGAACATGGTCTTTATCACACTAATCGCATTCCCAAGATGTTATCAGGACTTTCTCAAACTCTCAGTGAAAAAAAAATAAAACCTGAAGTTGCTTAATCTTTGAGGGGTATTGAAATTCAAGAGGAATAATAAATACAGAAGAGCTGTTCCTAGAGGAGCTCAGGGATTTATCTACGCAACTTCCATTAATATATATTTGATAGGAGCTGAGCAAGTAAATCCCTATGCACTGTGCAGAATGTTTGCAACGGGGTGCTGAAACAAATATTTATGTTTGAATATGCTTTCCCCCTTTCAGATTCTAAATATGATGTATGTTTTCCCAGGCATTTCCAAGTCCAGTAGGATCCCCAGTTTCTTGAATCTTGAAGAGTCCCAACAGAACTTGGGGAATTGCTTCACTGATGCACTACTGCCCACTCTGAAGTGGATTATCTGTGACTGGCAGAGAGATTTTGATCATGCTGCAATCCAGACCTTTAAGAGTTGCCTTAGTTCTGTGATCCTTGTAGAATTAATAGATAACTAGATGAGACAAAGAGAAAACAGAAGACAAATAAAAAGTGCTTAGCTCAGTTTTTAAAGGATTTGCTTTGGCCTCCACCCTATCAGGACAAGATCTGCAGGCACTATGTACCACTGCAACAATATTGAAGTCAAAGGAATGACACTGATCAATACTGGCTTCAAAAGAGCAAGAAGGAATCAGGTAACACTGCTGTGTTTAAACCCATCATATCGATGTATAAAGGGGGAAAGAATAAAAAACTATAGTCAGATATCCACACAGATCTTAACAAAGTTTGAGAGCTCTCTCAGCACAGCTCACATCCTCCAGCTCTGCTATTAAACAGAACATAAAATTTGTCTAGTCACAATGACAGTCTCAATGACCTCGAAGAGATAGGCCTTTGAATTATCTGGGAAAGCCTCTCTACAGTGGCATTAAACTTAAATTTATGGATATGCTTCTTAAAATCTGAATGTAGCGAGCTCATTTTTACAAACACTGAAAGGGAGAAGATCATTTATTTGCATAATTAAACAGCCAGTGGTGTCATTAAGTTAACTTACTTCCTTTGCTTGTTTGTGGCATGTTGTCCGTCTTCCCTCTACTTTAGTGCTTGGGTTCCAAAGACAAGCTCTCTGTAGTTCATTTAAAAAGAAATTTTCCAAGATGGTAAGTGTGCATTTTTTCAAACATATAAATATCTACAGTTATTTTCTTCATAGGAAAAGGGAAACAACTGTGCTCCAGTCCATCAATTCAGTTTCTGACAGGAACTCGTATCCCATGCTTCAGAAGAAGATAAAAGCCATCTCAGACTTGGCAGATGGGCTTTAGCAATACCTCCAACCTCAGGTTTACTAATCCCTGGTAGTGCTTTATTGGCATTACTATTATTATTAGTCCAGGGAGGAGATGAAGCTTCATATGTTCCAAAGTGAAACTTTTAACAATTATATTCAACAGTCTTTTGTATCATCTCTATGTATTTTCAATCTTTATTTTACCTATCTATGTGTTTCTAGCCTCTACGCCATGCTAAAGCTGTGCTTTCCAATCTAAATAACAAACTGCAAGAAAATACATGTGGTGGGTTTTTTTTTGTGTAGTTTTGAATTTGATCTCTCTTTGTGTCATTGATCTAGGGTTGGGTAAAATTAGCAAGGATTCTCCCAGTCAAATTTTGTCCTTTGCACAGTAATTGCATAAAGGAGCGGAAGAATGCAAGCCAGTATTGGGGGTGAGGGGGAGGGGCAAAGGACATCCACAAATATACAGTGATTTATAGGAAAATATTTAAATGCAAGAGAGATAGAGATAGGTGTGGTGAAAATTGCAGTGGAATGTGAATCATTTATTCAGAATGCTTCCAAGAAAAATAACCCTACTGGTACCAGAGCTATTATATCACTGAGCAACTTCTTGCCTAAGGAAGGCAAAGACAAGAACACTCAAATCTGGCACAGCAGAACAAAATTCCACTTTAAATTCCACTGTGACTTATCCAGAAGTACTGTTTGGAAGAGTTCGATTCAAAGTTAAAAGAGATCTGCGCTTTACTTTGAACAAGGCTTTCAGAAAGTGTCTACCAAAGAAGCGGCACCAAAAGAAAGCTAAAGAAAGCTAAAACACACTATCTTCAGTTATTCATCAGCCTTATAACGTTATCTTCCAACTACAGCAAAATCCAAGAGAAAATATATGTACTTTCTCTTCAAAAAATAAAAAAAATAAAAATAAAAACAAATATGTAAGTAAACTTACTTATTTCAAAGTTGACATAGTTAGAGAAGCGGAAAAATTATCTCTAGTACAAGGCTCTGGGAAGGGAAGGGAAGGGAAGGGAAGGGAAGGGAAGGGAAGGGAAGGGAAGGGAAGGGAAGGGAAGGGAAGGGAAGAAGAAAAAAAAGAATGTCCCATTTGTTTTATTTGTAACACCTCCTGTGGTACTTGACTTTGAATTTGGAGCAATACTGCCCTTCCATGGATCTCCAAATCTCATGGAAGTAGCATGAGGATGCCAGCCTTTAGTGGCAAGAAGCACAAAACAGGGCAGGCACCACACGGTTTTTATGTGCCCTAGCAACAGAATTAGAAGAGCTTGGTGGCACCAAGGCAGAATCCATTGTAACTTCCCAGGATGCTAAGGAAGGTAGGCAAAGGAAATTAACTCATGTGAACCCACATACAGCTGTAGCTAGTTTGTAGCCAGTACCTGAACTAGTGAGATAAATGCTTAATCAAGCAGTTGGTACATTTTACCCAGGGACCTCAGCCTGCCTGAAACCTAAAATTGTACAAAGATACCTCCTTCTGATTTCTGCTTTCCCCTTACAGACAAAGTTCTTGTGACTACCAATCTTGTCTGTCACTTACAGCAAAATAAAATAAATATGGATAATTTCTGCAGCTCCTTTTAGAAAAGCGATTTAGGAAAAATAGCATCTTCATATTTTGACACCTCCAGTGTTGCATTAAAGGTTGTTTTTGTAAGCTGCAGAGATGAAAGCAAAAGTTTGATGGTTTTCCCTGCTTTCAACCCATTAGACCCACTGCAGCTCCAAGAAGAAAAGAAGAATATTCTTGTTTGTTCCTGTAGATTTATCACTGGTTTGCTCACTAATCTCCTGCCAGATCCAGCTAAGCTTATCTCCTGGAGAAGAAGTAGCTGGACAGGTGTCACTGAAAACATAATTTGTCCTTCATATGACTACAGAATAACACTGGTTAATTCTGACACTGCATGTTGAGCTCATCAAGGCCTAATGCCTGAGCCCTCAACCAAGAAAATAACCTCAGGCTAGCACTTGGTCCTGTACTGCTGCATTTGATTTGGGGAATCACTGAGAAAAAAAAAGAAATTCTGAATAAATAACTTTTCTTTTTAAGATTTCCCAGTATAGCCCTATGGAGGAAGGTTATTTAAGGTCAGATCTAGTCATATCTGCTCTATTTGGATATCTGACATTTCAGCTATTAAAATCTCCTTGATTACCAGGGGCTGGCAGTCATTCCATGCATCGCTGAAAAATTAATTTCCTTTGCTATGCAAAAACCTCTTGGAAATAGCCTATGACCTCAGTTGTCATGTACCAATTCCTCTGACACTAATTAGGAATTATAGGCTATGTCCCAGAAGATTCTAGTTAGCCCAGTGAGGACTTCACTTTTGCTAACTGAGCTCACATGAAAAGCTTTCAGTACAGAGACAAAAAAAAAAAAACTCCACAAATGTGCGATCAAAGATACTATTAGTGTTCATAACCAAGTGGAAAACAGAGTTTAGGTGTTTTAACACTTCTATTCCTCTGCTAACCCTCACAGTTATGAGAGCAGAGGTCATTTGGGCTATTCCAGCTGACATGCTTCTCCTCTTTCTCACACATTGAGGTCTGTTTGGCCCTAGAGTGACTTTGGAAGAGCATCGGAATCTTAGGCAGAAGGAGATCTCTTTCATCTAAGTGATAGGTGTGCAAGGAGGAGAGGCTTGGTGAAACAGGCTCTATGAGAAGCAGCCCCTATAACCAGAATAGGATTTTCAAAAGCTCTTACCCTCAGACTGATGTTTCCCATTGAAAGCAATGGCAACATCTTCAACATGTGCAGTCAGGTCAGTACTAAATACCATTATAGTTACTTATTCTTCATGAAAGATGACCTCGTTTAAGTGTGACACTTTATTATCGCTGTTTATTTGAAAGTGTCTGTGACCCTATCCTATGTTTTCATGGAGCTTTAGCTTTAAATAAAGAAAAAATACAATTTTTTGTAAGAAAGCAATAACCTCTCCAGTATTATGAGGTTCAAAATTGTATAAACTGTAGCTGGCCAAAGTCAGTATTAATTTAAGTATTGGAACTGATCGTTGGTATTCACTCTTATCTGTGAAAACAGGATTTGTTTTCCTATCTTTTGGAGTTCCTGTGTAGATCCACCCTTCCATACTCTGCAAATGAACAGTCAGAACATTTGTAGTGAGTCTCTGTAAATATTTACTCAGTTTGACATTCTCTGTTGACATTACCACTGACTGAAATCTGAGGGCAAGGAGTGGGGAGGGAGGGTGAAAAATGAGGGCAATTTTTATCTTGCCAATTTTTTAATGAAAATGTGTCTCCATTTTGCAACCAGCTCCAATTTGAGACTTCAGGGAGCTCAGTCCAGATTAAAGCCAAGACAAATTCCCCTTTTCTCCCTATATGAGCACTGCTGGAATGGCAGCGGGGAACTCTCCCTGCAGACATGCAGTTAAGCCTGCGAGTTTCAAACATCTGTTAGATAAGCCTCGTAAAAACATGAAAAATATAATCAGAAATCAAGTAAATAAGAGACTTTTAAAGATTAGACTGACACCAAGTATTTGGCTTTTTGGGATAGGACTCTAAACACTAGAGTTGTTTGAAAAAATATCTATTTTACATATTTTGACAGTGTTATTTCTTTCCAAGATGGTTTGGAAAGCATACATTACAAAATACAGAAGCGTGTTTTTCATTATGAAGACATCCTGAAGGACAGCTCTTGGCCAGCATTCCGACAATAATTTTTCATCTCCCACCTTCTTTGTTGCTGCCAACATCACTTACAGTGTTCTCTTATTCACATTCCCAAGCATTAATATGGAGATATATTTTAACCTATGCACTCTCATAGCTAGTTTTCAGCTATGTTAGCAGTACTTAAAATTAAAAAACACATCCTGGTACCTGCATCACAGGTTAATTCTCCTTGGTTTTGTTTTTTGTTTTTTGTTTTTTGTTTTAAGTAGTTTGACATATTAGCATGGAAAAGAAAGATAACAAAATAAAATCTGACTACTAGCATAATTTCCAACATATAGACAAATTCTGTGAAAGGAATAGAGTAAGACTCTCTGAATCTTATTTTTTTTTTTGGTCACCAGAAACATAACACATCTGTCAAAATTACCATAACACCTCATTTGTTCTTGCAGTTTTGACCTTAGAGTAGATTAATTGATATTCTATTATTTTGTCATTTTCAGAAGGAAGAAAACTCTTTGCCTTCTTTTTGACAGAAATCTTCCCATAGTTTTGGACTGGAAAAGACAGATGCAGAGGTGAAATAGGATTTATTCTAACTAGGCAAACAGATTTGACACCCATGTCAAACATTATTACAACCTATATGCTTCAAATGTAGACTGGAAGTTAAATACTGCACAGACTCAAGCCAAGCATTACAAAAGCAAAATGTTTCACAGCCCACATATTTTTTTCTGTATGTTCTCAGTGATTTGGTAATGAACAACATGCTGAGACAACATTTGAAGCACTGCAATGATGCACAGAATGCACAAAACAAAAATTAATATATTTATAGGCTGAAATTCACTGCAGCCACAGGATCCTTTCATAAACAGGTTCTGCACGAGAGGAAAGGATGCCTGGGGAGGTGAAACAAATTCACAAGGCAGACTTTGGAGATGTTTGCCCTCTCATCCTCTCTTTCAGCTACATAGCAGCCACATTCCCACGTCAGTTTTTCAAAACCTTAAGACTGCTGGATCCTTATAAGCAGGATGTGGGAAATGGTCTCATGTTGCACCAGGGGAAGTGTAGATTGGACGCTGGCAATAACTTCTTCACGAAAGGGTGTGATCAAGCATTGGAATGGGCTGCCCAGAGAAGTGGTGGAATCCGTATTCCTGGAGGTATTTACAAGATGCGCGGACACGGCAATAAGGGACATGGATTGGTGATGGGACCTGATAGGTTGGTTTGATGGCTGGACTTGCTGATCTTGAAGGTCTTTTGCAACCTAGGTGATTCTATGATTCCATAAAATGTAAGCACATAGCTTCATGTGCTTACTCCTACAGATATTTTAAGGGAGAGACTTCTGTTTAAAGCGCATGAGGAACTCAGGTATCTCAGTGATGTTTTCCAAGCTCTTTTTCCTAGGGAGAGAGTTAAGGTTTTACATGACATGAGCAAGTTTTCCCACACTTGCTCTCTACTTCAGGTTTCTTGCATCTTCCACTCCCTGGAGCATCCTCCCAGATAAAGCTGCTCCATTGGCCACAAAGCACAATGAGGGCCAGGACTGCACAGGCTGCATTTTATCAAGCAGGATGGCAGATCAGTTTCCCTGCATAGGAAAAGAGAATAATGCAGACACCAAGTGCCCTTCCACTGTGTCTAGCATTGGAAAAGCAGCGGTCTCACACAGCACAGTGGCAATTCTCCAAATCTGATGTCCAGGCATCACTGCCTGCAAGCACGAAGAGGCTGTGTCCTAGAAAACAGAGCTCTGCTTTTGAGCTTCCAGCAGCTCAGCTCTGTTCCAGTTTTACAACTATGTCCTTTCTCAGTTTCCCCACCTGTAAAATGTGTGTAATCATACTGCCCCGCTCTAGGGACTGCTTTGCTGCAAATCACTGTACAGATGGAATGAGGCATTTTAAGAGGTAGACACACAGATCCTGCTCCTTTTTTTTCCATACTTTCATAGAAGAATACTGTTCAAGTTTGTCAAAAGAGTGGATGCTTACAGCTCTGGGGCTGATAAAATATAGCTTGTTAGCTTAGCAAAAAATAAGAATTAAAATCAGGAACAAGTTGAAAAATTTGCTCACTTTGTTTCCTGAGAACAAACACAGAAAATGAACGTCATGCATTTCAATAACAGTTGATGTCTATGTTGTTCAAAGAAAAACTTCTGGTCCGAGGAGACAACAGATTTTATTATATAAATTAAGAATAGCAGTCGTCTAGTAGAACAAAGATGCACTGATCAGAACATGACATGCAAAGAAGAGAGAAGGGAATTCAGATTTAACATGCAGAATACTGACACTATTTCTAGTTGGCTTGTGTGCTGGGGAGTTAAGCTGAAATCCTCTCCTCATGCATTGCTCAGTATGTGACGGAATCATAGAACCACAGAACCATTAAGTTTGGAAAAGACCTCTTTGATCACCTAGTCCAACTGTCAACCCATCACCACCAGACCACTAAACCATGCCCTTCACTGCCACCTCTCCATGTTCCTTGAACACCTCCAGGGATAGTGACAAGCTGGCCCCACCCGCTCTACTCTGGGGAAGCCATGCCCACACTTCTCTTTATTCCCCAAAACTGCCCTGGTCTCATTACTACAGGATATTTGTAAGCTTTCCTTAAAAGTGAGGGTTTGCCATGTAGTCTATCATTTTTGGAAGTGTTACTGGAGCTGGGGAAAGAAGAGGTCAGATTGTCTGCAAGCAGGTGACTAACAGCAGGAGGATCAGCCCTGCGTGATGGGGCCTTGGCTCCACCACAAGAAACCAGCTGAGAAACAAGGTCAGGAGAGGGGAAACTTCCTGAAACTCCTATCTTGCTAAATCCCCCATCTTGCCAAATATTCCATCAAGCTTACTTAGAGAAACTGCTCACTAATCCTCTGTGCTGCACTGGGATAAGCAATTCCATGAAGGAGCTCAGCTGAAGTGGGAAATTGAAGGCACATGCTCTGCCCACAATGATACGGGAAAATATACAGGGCAGTGGAATGAAGCCTGCCCCACTGCAGACATCTGTTCTGTATAACCCTGCTGAGTGTGTCCCATCACACCCAAATCAGTAATGCCTGAAAACACATAACAATAAATGGACGCAGGGAATATGCTTGGCCCAAATATCTCCATCAGCACAGCAACCCCCAAAAAGAGAGGGAAGAGGCTATCTGCTGTTCTGTTCTCTCACACGCATCTGTTAATCTAAGGTAGAGCCATTTGTCTAGTTCAGCTTACAAAATGAGTATTTTTTTAATATTAGAATATAACAACTGCTTTGAATAGACTGCCCTTCATATGGGGCATTCATTAGCAGTCTGGTTTTCTTGTGTTTGCTCGCTTACCTTGTCCACCCCAGATCCTTCAGGAGCAGATACAAATGGCATATGAGAGCTCAATGCTCCCAGTACAGGGGAGGTCCATTTTTATGGTGCTGTGTTTTGTTTGATGCCAGAGCTGGGAGCCTGTCCACACACTGTCCCAGCTCCTGTACTGGTACGCTACCTCCGTCAGCATGTGTATTTAATAGAATATACAGGCAATAAAGTCAGCATAGCACCCAGTTGTACTTTTAGAGGCAAGAGCAGAATTTCTACTTCTTTTTGGGTAAAAGATGGGGAGTAAGACCAGGTCCTAACAAGCCAGTGTGCAGTCATTTACTCATCGGCTTATTTAGAAATCTTTCATTTCTTCAGTACAACATAGTTGAACTATCTCTCAGCCTGCAAACTAAATTTCATGGTCATAATGTCACGCATTTTACTTCCCTTGATGTAAGTCTTAAGAAAATCTAGCCCACCATTTTGATGAAATGTATTAGGAAGGAATTTCCTTCTGTTCCCTTACACAGAGCAACAGAGCCTCTAAGATGCTTATAGAGAGCACATTTTCCTGGAGTTGCAGAGAATGAGTCACACAAGATATGTGCCAGATCAAACGCAGCAAATAATCAGTGAGCTGGCATGCTGGCTGGCCTCAGAAAAGAGCACTTGCCTTGTCAGTCCTGCAGTGCCTACATACAGCAATAATTTTCAGGGTGCTATTCAGCATGAGGATAGACTGTCCCACACTATCTACCTGCTTCAAAGTCTTACAAATTAGTGTGAAATAGATAGCTGTGTACTGTGAGAAAGCTATTCCGGCCTTGCTTCCACTTGGTGCCGAGCGTGCTGGCTCAAGGCCGTGCATTGGCTTAAGCACTGGTTGTCCCATTGGCTTCTTGTGGCAACAGATGGGGGTTGATGCCTCTTGAATGTCAGGCCTCAAGGACTCATATTTTAAATACCATTTTAAAAGGCATTCAGGCACCTAACTATGTTTTGCAGATTTAATTACTGCATAAATCACATCTGTGTAATAACCCCAAGAGCACTGGGATCAGAAGGAAAGTCCCTCAGCTCCAGCACTGAAAGAAGTCATTTACTCCTGTGTTTTACTTGAGATTGCTGGGAGGAGTAATCCCACTCTGCCATCCACGCAGAACGGGTCACAGCAAGTTTAGGGAAGCATGTTAATGACTGTGTGTTCAGTGTCCCCATCTGCAAAAGGGAGCTGTTCCAAGGTTGCACCATCCCTTCTGCCAGAGAAGGTGCATTAAAAATGCGTATGGCTCTGGATGCAGAAAGTGATGATGAAAGGCAAAACCACACGCTTTGGTGGAGGTGTCTTTCACTATTTCTGTACTTGTAACAGAATTCATTTTCATATTTTATTCTGCCAGTTCTGTACATCTGAAGCCTACCAGCAACTATTGGCTTGAGTAGAAGAGGGCAAAATGTGCTTAAATTTGGATGTACTTTGTGATCAAAAACTGAAAGAGAAATTTGATCCAAAAGAGATTTATACCAAGTGATAGATTCCATTTTCACAACCTACTCCATACTGAAACATGGTAATTTTCTCCTACAGCAAATAGTCAATGGCCATTCATGTATCTAGACTCGCACTTATCACCTGAAATAAGGAAAGAATATTATTATATTAATAACTTTGTTCTAATAAAAAGAATCAGAAATAATTATTTTCATCTTTAAAATATCTGCATTTAAATTACTTCAAGGTCATTTGCAAAGGTGTAGCAATTATTAGCTTAACTATTAACATCTTTCAGCAAGCTAATTAGTTGGGCACCAAATGAAAAGTGTTTATGCCTGAGGTCTAGAGGGGCTAAAACAGAAGGGGTTTTTTTAATGTTTCAGGTTATATTTTCAAGGCAGGAGAACTTCCGCCTCTGGGAATCATGAGCCATTTCCTCACTCAGAATGAAATAAGAAAAGGCAAAAAAAAAACATAAAATGAAAATGAAATGATGAAAATTGGCCCACACCCTAACTTAAAGCACTGTTAAAAGATTAATGCATCTCCTTCCTCTTTCAGTGACAGGCTCCAGGTGGCTGTGCTTATCTAGCAGGCTACAGCATGCATTTCTCAACTGGAGGCACCATCACTGTCACCTGTCATGTCTCTACCTGAGTAGGCAAACCATCACTAGATGAGATAAATCTTCCAGGTTTCTCTTCATTATGCCATCATTGGTGATATGCTGAGCCATGAGACTCCATCTGGAGCAGAGGACACTTTCTTCTACAGGAGGAGATTGTTTGGGATTCATCCATAACCATCAGCATAGATAATACAGATTAGGCAGTGATGAAGATCAGCCTTTGGAGTTTGTTTTGTCTTCGCTGAATCAGAGTGGCTGAGACTGGAAGGGACCCCATCTGCTACATCCCCTGCTCTATCATGGCCACCTAATGTGGGATGCTCAGGTTTGCAGTGGTAGGAAGGCCATCTCATAGCCTACATGTGAAAGAATGCAATTGAGCCTCTTCAGACCAACTGAGCCCAATGTACAGCAGTCGACAGAAATGCCCCTGAGGTGAGAGGTACGTGATGCACACACTGCCAGGTCTCATCTCACACTCCTCAGCAGTGGTGCCCAGGTCTAGGAGCATGCAAAGCTGTATTGTAGCAGCTCCCCAAGTGCCACATAGTGGCCCTCTCTACCTGACCCTTTCTACCATGTCCTGCACGAGAGTAACAGCCCTTCAGTGTGGCACTGCAATGCAGCAAGACAAAAGTACTGGTTATTTACACTCCCCATTGCCATGGGGCCAGTTGAAGCCATCCACAGACCATGCATAGTGTGTGTATCCAGGTTCAGTGCAGTGTCTCACTGGAAAATAAAGCATGGGGAGGTTTGTGCATTGATTCTGAAAGAACCAGTTGCATATTATGAAAACAACCTTCTCTGAAAGAGTGCTCATGCACTGGAACAGGCTGCACATGGAGGTGGTGGGTCACCAACCCTGGAGGTGTTCAAGAGCCATGGAGATGTGGTACTGAGGGACGTGGCTTAGTGGGCATGGTGGGGATGGGTCAACTGTCAGACTTAGTGATCCTAGAGGTTTCTTCCAACGTTAATAATTCTACAATTCTATAATTCTAAGAACCTTAGTGCACCAGCCTCTGCAGTGTGATCACGGGCATGTGGAAAGAGCAAGAGGCATAAGGGTTTCTGATGTGAAATGCTGTATGTTACCCCTCCTGCTAAAGGAAATTGCTCACCTACAGCTCTCATATCCTCATTTTGTTGAAATTACAAAAGCTCATATGTTTTAATTCCTGCTTTACATATATGACACGTCCCAGTATCCAGCCTTGCAGAGCAGTAGCAGTCCTGCAATAGCAAGCAATATCTCCAGGTAATCCAGGCCATGTATCCTCATCCATCACTGTCACCATGTCATGGTCATTTGTCTCAGAAGTGCATCCAGTAACTTCTTCAAAAGCTGTAACAGTACTACTCTGTGCAAACTCAAGGGCAGGTTGACAGAAAACCCCTTCATGCTCATCCCAGGCAAGATTCTTTCCAGTGCTGCTTCTTTACTCATTGTGATGTGAATGATAACAGCTTCATACAAAAATAAATAAGTTTGCAAACTGTTCCAGGGTGCTAAAGTTATGCTGGTGCAATATACATGCTGTTTAATGCAAAGCAGCTTTATAGCAGACATAACATCCTCATGCCTTTGCCCAGTATTAATGCACTTTTATAGAAAAAGCTAAACTTATTTTCTTCTTTTTAACAACTCTAACCCAAAACAACTTTGTCAGAAATGAACCTCCAATGAAAAGCTAAGCCATCAAAATATTTAATTTAAATACATCAAGAAATCACTTTCTTACCAGCTGTTACTGATGGAACTGAGTCAAAAACTACAGCTGGGTTTAAGGAAACAGCCTGACAATTATATAAACCAGCACATGTAATAAGGAGATAGGACCTCTGTGTGCCATCAACTGAAGGAAAGACAGTATTCCCTCTCATTCTCCTCCCTACTGTCAGCTGTAAATGGGAACAAGATTCTGGGGGCAAGGAATGAGGAAATGAGGGGATGCAATCAGCAGGAGCCCCAGTACCCCTGCTTTTTCCCAGCACTGTGCTGAGTCTGCCTCCAGCACACCACCTCCAGATACCAGGTGCCAAATGCATCAGCATAGGGGCAGTAGCTGACTGCCTTGTGGCTGCACTCATCCACATGAGACAAGCAACCAGGTTTACTAAGGGAAGGCTTACCCTGTCTGTGAGGCTCTGATGGGGTGTATCAGGACTTGGCAAGCCATGAGTTCACCAGAGTGAGATGCTCACCCTCAGCACGTTTAATCAGAGTTGTTGAAGCTAAGTAACAGATGAGTGCCCATGCTAAAAATTAAGATGAAGGAGAGGGTCTGTGCACAGACACAGTCTCTGGTCTGTTTCAATCCCAAGAGTTTGGTTTTCTGTTCAATGCAGTCCCTCAACCTGATTCCCACAGTCAACCTCTTTGGCCTGGTTGTACCTGACTCTAATCATTTTGTTCTCTACAACGATCTGAAAGGAGGTTGTAGTAAGGTGGGGGTTGGCCTCTTTTCCCAGGTAACAAGTGATAAGATGAAAGATGATGGCCTTAAGTTGCATCAGGGAAGGTTCAAGTACGATATTAGGAAATACCACCTCTCAGAAAGAGTGGTGAAGCATTGGCACAGGCTGCCCAGGGAGGTGCTGGAGTCACCGTCCTTGGAGGTGTTTAAGAAATGCGGAGATGTGGCACTGAGGGACATGGTTTAGTGGGCATGGAGGGGATGAGCTGATGGCTGGTTGGATGATCTCAGAGGTCATTTCCAGCCTTAAGGATTCTGTGATTCTATGATTCAATTCAAAAAGACTGATGGAGTCATTCACCTTCACTTGCAACATGATAATCCTTTATCCAGAAATCAGTTCTTCTCCATTTTCAAATATTTATTGCACAATGATTAGGGTACTCAAACAAGCCTATGCAATACTGTAGCTGTTATGAGTTTATATGTTTATTTATTGAAGATCAGCACCAAAGCTCTTGAAGCGTCAAAACACATTTATGATCAGATATAACAAATATCATGATGATGTAGTGGATCACTTAATGCTCCCTTGAGGACACAGTTCTTAGAGGTTCATAAATAAAATAATTTGGCTCACTATTAACAAAACATGGAAAAAAAAAAAGGAAGAAAATGGTGTGGCTTCCTCTGTACAGTTTTTATTGGCAGCACATGGGCTGCTTTCCCTGTTGCTTTAAAAGAAAAATTACATCCATCTTAAACAAATGGAAAGACTGCTTTTTAATTGGTTTTGTAGTATGCAGGGAAGACTCTCCATCATAAAAAGGACAAGTTTGTGGAGTGTAATTTACATCTGGAATGCTTCGGGATTCTTTGTGATCTGACAGTAGTGGCCAAATCAAACACAAAGAGATAAATTGCAAGTGGCTTCCAGGCATTGTGATCAAGAGTGAGCGTCTGGATTTTTTCTGGGTTATTCTGCCTTTGGTGAACTGGTTCTGAATAACAAGACATAGCCATCAAACAGGGACCTGTAAATAGCAACTTGCCTGCTGTCCAAGGCTGCATGTCAGGGCTCTCATTTGATGCATGTCCATTTCAGTGCACACTGCATAAGAATCAACTAGCATTGCTTCTTTTCATCCAAAATGAGGATTAGTTGAAACTGGGGGAGAGAGGTGGGAGTGGTGTGGTGCAGGGGAGCAGGAATCATGATCCTAGACTACTGCTTTGGGGAGAGAAGGAAGAGTTGTGGGCACCATTATCTGAGAGCTGCAAGAAGGAGGAGGGAGTGGAGAAGCCCAACACTGGCCACATTTTTCCCACAGCTGGTGCCTATCTACTGCACACACATTTTTATAGGTGGCAGACAAAGTATCAACACTTGGCTATCCCTAAAATCCCAGAGGATTAGCAGCATAAGAGGAATTTAAGCTAGTGATGTCTCTAAGCAACATTTCAGTCTATGCTATTCGGGGGTTTCTTAATGCTGCTGCAGCCCGGCAGCAGCGAGAGGCCCGCAGTGAGCTTCCCAGCTGGGAAGCAGCTCTGTTTGATAAACAGCGGGAAATAGCTTTGGCTCCAAAGGCCTCCAAGCTGATGGAAAATAGGGTTGTGCAGAACAGAGCCTGGCATAAAACTATTTCATTCAGGTCTAGAGTTGTACCTACTGCACTACCCACTTCTCTGCCATAATCAGGCCCATATATGAACAGGAGCCCTCTTCAGTCATCTGAAAAATGTTAGTCTCCACCTAGGCTTAGAAAGAGTGGAATTATTAGAAGCATTACATTTGAATCACCTTCTCTATCCAGAGATAAAGGACACTGCTAAAGCTTTTAGGCTTAAAATTAGTCTAAATATCTTTGATCTCCCACTGACATCTGCCTTCTATTTCATAAACCTTGTGTATGCATGCAGACAGACTAGCAATTTAATGTATGTAGATATAAGTACAAGTGCTGCATCAAAACGAATGCTTTGCTCACAGTGTCAGAGACAGATGTTGGTGGTATGGCAACTTCCCACCAATATTCCATGTTGTTGCTGTACAAAAGACAGCAGCAGAAGGGCAGACTGACAACATGGCAACTGACATGGAAGTGTGTATGAAGCAAAGGTGTGTAACTGAATTCCTCCATGCAGAAAAAATAGCACTCATTAACATTCATCAACCTTTGCTGAAAACTGATGGAGACAAAACAGCAAGGGAGTGGTGTATTTCAGCAGTTGTGACTTATATTGGGTCACCTCCACTGGTTCAGATTTTAACAAGTGCAGTATGCAGGATCCTATTCATCACTGGGGAAAATGCACAGCTAATAGTGGTGACTACACTGAAAAATAATGTTTTGCTGAGAATTTGCTCTATCGAATAGTATTCTTGTGCTCCTTGTATCTGTTGTATCTTCCACAGAAATAAATAGGAGGCATTACTTTCAGAGTGACCAACATATATCTGATTATACATACACATGCACATGCTCAGCTCATTTGTCCTTCAGAGGAAAATAAAACCAAACAAAATATGTTTTCTGACTAGAACAGTGTCAACAGTGTCTATCTTGTAAGAAAGGGCACCTTATTGCCAAGCCTAACACACTTTGTCTGGTTCTGAAATTAAATCAAATGAAGAAATTTCTTGTCATTCAATCACCAAACCTGAACCTGGCATTCTTTCTCAAGAAGATGGATGGATGTCAAGAGTTTGACAGTGCAGCCCCAGGAGACAGTCAGAATTAGAACTGGGCAGAGCAAGAGTCTCAGGGCCATGAAGAGAGTAAACTTGTTTGGAGATTATGGGCTTCTGAAATTCTGGCTGTGATTCCAAGCCTCTCTGTACCCAAATAATGTCTCTGCTGTTCTGCTTAGCAATGAAAATTTCAGCAGGGCAATCTGAAGTCCCCAGCAAAGTTATGGGTGAAAACAGGGGCATTAATTGTCTTTCTCCTGACTCAAGTCTTGAAACTAATGGAAGTTAATAACTATTCCACTTATTTCAAGTTTGGAAACATTCTCTTGCATTTAAATCACTAAAAACTCAAAGTGCCTCAATTATCATAGAATCATAGAATCACAGAATTGCTTAGTTAGGCTGGAGGGGACCTTAAAGGTCACCAAGCTCCAACCCTGTACCATGGGCAGTGTTGCTGCTCACCAGATTGGGCTGCCCAGGATCCCAAGGGTTATCAAGTATAGCCACACCATGTAAACCATTCTAGCAGCATAGCAGGCTGTATCAAGTGGCTAGAAATCCAATTATGCTTGCATGCAGAGATGACTCCCCATCACCAGAGAGGTCTAATACTTAATGCAGAAAGAAATGCAAAGCAACCAAAAACAAACAAACAACAAAAAAAATTCTTTTATGTATACTTGAAAACAGGAAAACAATACAAAGGACAGCAAGACAAGCTCCTTAGCCAGGATTTTAATGAATATTGTGCAAAATGAATTAGAGATTCCAAGCACTTGTACAAGAAAAAAAATGTTCCCCCTTGATTAAACACACATTACTGCTGGAGGTGTCTGAGGGGTCTTCCTGTCATAGCACTGAAATTCAATTTTTGATCTTCCTGCCTGAGTTTAAACTGACATGCTGACAATTCCTTACCTTTTCAGTTTATAAATGTGCCTCTTCTCCTTTTTAAAGAAAAGGTCAATGTTCTTTACTTAAGTAATACTGCAATATTATTTTTTTTCAGTCTATGTAGCTGAGCAACAGAAAGGCACAACCTCCATTTACCTCACTTCCACTTTTTGAACATCACTAAAAATATGAATGCAGATAATAACAGACAATGAAGAAAAATATCTACTAGTCTGTCTCTGCAATTGTTCCCTGCAGTATATTTTCCAACAATTTTTTCCGATCATTTTAAATGACTCATTTAATCAGCTAACTGTTGCTTCCTGTCCTAGGGGAGACTCTGCAGCACAAGACATTAGTGTTATGAGGGTCTCTCTGCTCAATTTATATCCCATTATTCCTAGTTACACATTCTAACATCAGTCTATCTGACTACCACCCTGCACCCTTCTGCTTCATATTTGTGTCAATATAATAAAAGAATCTTACAGGGATCAAAGCAATGAAGTTGTTACTGATTCATCTGCTTTGCCACTGATTCCAACCATCGGGGCTGGTATTCGGTGTTGTACAGGACCAGTTTATTTTCATAGTGAACATGTAGCTGATTGTTTAAATACAGGAAGACAATACAGTTTAGAAAAGCAATGTCAGTTTGATGTGTTGTGTTGCTTTCTGTTTAGCAGGTGGGTCCCCCTCGTTAGAAAGTGTCAACAGTTTTCCTCCACTTGTGAAATTAAGTAATTTTGCACCAGTAAATAATATTTAAATTGGGCAAGGATTTAGAAGTGCTGCTTCAGTTAAGTTTACATTGCCACCTTCAGATCAGATTTGTAGCCAAGACTGGATACAAACTACTTGAGTTTTGATTCATTTGATTCAGTCCCATAAAGAATTTGTTACTCTAGAATGTTTTGGGTTGGAAGACACCTTAAAGATCATCAAGTTCAAACCCCCCCTCTGCCATGGACAGGGTCACCTTCCACCAGCTCAGGCTTCCCAGGGCCCCATCCATCCTGGCCTTGAGCGCCTCCAGGGATGGGGCATCCACAGCTTCTCTGGGCAGCCTCTGCTGGTGCCTCACCACCACCACTACGATAATAACTTTCTTCCTAATGTCTGAATTAAATCTACCCACTTTTAGTTTAAAGCAGTTACTCTTTGTCTTATCACCATGCTCCCTGACAGAGTGAGTCTCTTCCCATCTTTCTTGTATTCTTCTTTTAGGTACTACTGCTACATGTTCTACATTTCTCTTTTGTAGATTGAACAGCCCCAGCTTTTTCAGCCTTTCTCTGTAGGAGAGGCGCTCCAGCTCTCTGATCATCTTCACAGCTTTCCACGCCACCAGGTCCAAGACCTTCTTACTCTGAGAGCCCCAGGCCTGGACACGGTACTCCAGATGGGACCTTAAGAGGGCAGAGTGGAGGGAGACAATCACATCCCTCTCCCTGCTGGCTGCTCCTCTTTTTATGCAGCCCAGGATGTGGTTTACTTTCTCGGCCACAAACTCATATTGCCAGCTCACTATGGGATGAGAGTCTAGAGTGCATTTCAGGGTTAACTGCTGTTAGATGTACCATTAACCTGTGGTTAATCCAAGACCCCCAGAATCCGCCCGTAGGATTTCCTTTGGGTTTATGCTAATGCTGCCTTCCATTGGCAGAGCCAGATCCTGAGCTGGGATGTAAACTAGATTTAGCTATGCCATATTCCAGCTGCTTCATACCTCTGTAACTCATTTTTATGTGAGTTTATATGATGCTGGGGGCATTAGTTTAGCAATGTCCAGTTGCCTGTAGATAGCATGGCTTTATTTGAGAAAAAAATTGTCTGCTCCTGGGAAATATCTCAGGACGTTTCTGTTTAGTTCAGCAAATAGCATCCAATGTACAGAAGCTGATTTTCTTTTCACTTCAGTAATGCAATATTCTACTGCTGACAGTCTCACTGGATGGCTTGTAGTCAGCTGTCCAATCCAATAAACCAATGATATGGGCATAAAAATGAAGCAGAGTCAGATAACTACGAATGAGAGAAATCTGCCAAAGAGACCGATAAAGCACTGTGCAGAGCCTTAATACTATAAAACAGAGGAAAAAGAGAAATGAAATAGGATTGGGACATAAGAATTTTCCTAATCGATCCCTTCACATCATTTCTCCTTCCTGAAAACTCAGATCGGCTCTCTTTAATTCCTCCAGGCTTAACATGATCTAATGAACTGTGAATAAATTACTCTTCCATGAAAGTTAATGGAAGGAATCCCATCATCTGGTTCATCTAAAACAGAAACCAGCACTTGAATGCTTCAAGCAATGGGACCTGCGGGGCAAAACTGTACTGTCAGAGAAGAGGTTCAAAATGTTCATGATATCCTGCAAAACAATTTCCCTCTTCTGCAGATTTTGGCTCCACCTATACTTCCTTGTGCAGTTTTGCTGAAGCGCTGACTGGCACCCAGGCTTTCCTCATGTCTCTACCTGAACAGAAAGTGCTACAAGTACATCAGCCCTGATCAGCACTCACAAAGACCCAGGGGCTTAGGCAGAGAAAGGTTACTGTCCTCACTGGAGGATAGGAAGAACAAGAGGAAAACTAAAGGTAACCAACAAGAAAAATTAGCTGTCATATTTTCTTCCTATCATAAGTTCTGCTTTTGAAAATTCCTGCGGTGCTGCTGCTGTATACTGATAATAAACACCAGACAGATAAACGATAGCAAAGGAATGGTATTTATTTTTGCCAAAGGAATTATTTGCCCAGGATGAAAAGAAACATATTTTCTGACAAAAACTGATTAGCACAAAAACCATGAAGACTTGATAAACCAGTGCAGCAAAGCTATTGCTTGACAAAGTAGCACTCTGAAAACAGAAAACTATGACACAAATATGAATAAAAACCCTCTTTTAGATACCAGAATTGCCATGATTCTGAGAGTAGTGTCACCTAGTCCAATCTCAGCTGATATACATCATTGCCAGGCTACTGACAGTGAGCGAAACTGATCCCAATTATAAGGGCTGCTCCAAAAGTAATGCCTTCTATTTTATGATATTGGCCCATAATGTCAGAAGTGGATGCTGGCAGTATGGCAGTAGAAGCTGAAACTTCCCACCAATATTCCATTACATTTTGTTGGTGTGCAGTCTGTCAAAATGGCATTTGACATGGAAGTGCATATGAAGCAAAGTTCTGTAATTGAATTCCTTCATACAGAACAAATTGCACCCCTTAATACTTGCTGAACATTAATGGAGACAGTGGACGTGAGAACAGTTAAGCAGTGGGTGGCGCATTACAGCAGTGGTAATAGAGAGAGCCGGTCACCTCCACTGGGGCAGATTTTTACAAGAGTGGCATGAAGGTTCTTGTTAATCGCAAGCAAAAATGCATAGCTAGTGGTGGTGACTATGTTAAAAAATACTACGTTTCGTAGCTGAGAATTCGCTCTATCAAATAGCATTCTTGTGCTCTTTATATCTGTTGTAGCTTTCATGGAAATAAATAGGAGGCATTACTTTCAGAGCAGCCTAAGTTCTTCAGTTGTACAGGACCATCCCCCTTCTTTGTCTTGTGCTGGATTAGAAGATGTAGTGAAAATGCTGGCATTGATTGACCTTGATTCTCAATATAGCCTGAAAATTGGCTTTAAAGCTCAGCTAGAGCACTGTTGCCCAATGGGACTTTAAAATTCAGAAGTTCTTAAATTTGATTAGATATATGCAGGTATCCTTCCTTTCCAACACACAGACATTATACATATTTATTGCATGTGTGTACCCATGCCCACACCACATTCATCCAGCCATTAGGACTGTAGCAAAATTAAACACAGTGATAAGCTGCACTGTGGAAAACTTCATTATCTATCTGTGTAAATGCTTTGGGATCTTGGTTTCTTCTGGAACTGGAGTTGTAGTCATATACCCATTCAGAAGCACAGAGATTTGAAAATTGATTTCTTAATGGCCAGACTAATCTCCATAAGATTTAGGGATTGGCCTTCATCCCCTGTAGCTCATCAAATGCCTTTCTGGGGAATTACCAGGATACAATCAGAATGGCTCTCTAACCAAAGTGAAATAGCAAAACAACACAGTAAAAAACTCTACAAACTGCTGAGTAAGCCTTTTTTGGTCTCTAACTGCATCCCTGATGACTGATATTAAAAAAAGTTAAAGAAAACCGTGCTTTTCCATGCAGTCTCCTTTGCAAAACTATCTAATCTCATACTAAGAGATAATAAACAGGGTGAAATTTGTCTAAACGTGAAGCCTATTACTTTTAAGTTCAGCAGAAGGGCTTTGAGTGAAAAGTGAAACTGATGTCAAGTTTAGTGGCACTTCAAAGCCTTGGTCTATATGTTTGGAAAATTCAGAGATCAGATACAGGGAAAGCAGGAAACTCCTCCAACCAATACATCCATGACCCTAACTCACACCTTCTATAGGAGCTGCTTCAGGAAATTCAGTGGAAAGACTTTGTCAGCATAAAACACTCTTATACAGTCAAATTACCTTATTTTCATGATCATTATAAGTAACCCTGTAGGTGGTGTGGGGATTGGAGGCCTGAAGCACTACACATGACCATCAAAATATCACAACTTCATTGTCTCACAGCTCCTCCAGGTTCAATTCTTTGGAGAGTCGGAAAACTTTGTACTTTGGTCTACAAGGTTTGCAAGCTGCACAGTGACAAGTGTTATGTGCAGAGGTGTTAGTTCTGTTCATTTTTTTGTTCTACTCACATTTAATCAAACAAAGGCTGGAACAAATGAAGAAAGTGTTCAGCTCCCCTTGAAGTAGATTACATTGGAAACTAATGCATGTTTTCCTTTGACAAATAGCCAACATCCATAGCAAACCAAGAGTTGTAAAAGCCACATATAGGAGACAAACCTGCCCTGAAGTAGATGCAGATCAAGGAGGTAAAAAGAGGAAGGGAAAACAACAAGCAAATAACAAACTACTGCGGCCTAAAGCTTGCAGCCAACCAAGCACTGATAACACAGACTGTAAGAACACAATAGACTTGCCTAGGCTGGAAGGTGACCAGTTCTGTACTGACACAAGGACACAACATTTCACAGCAATTTCAATTTGCCTATGAAAGTTTTTCGCATATCATCAAGGTCAAGACCTTCATAGGAATCAAAAAGGTCCAAGATTTCACATGAGTATCAAGAATAGCCAGAATTATAGTAGCAAATCCAAAGGAAAGATGGAGAGAAAAAAAAAAAAAAAAAGCAGAAGAGGAAAATCCGCAAACCTTCCTGCAAACCTTTCTGCCTCCAGGCATAGATGAATTTTCCACTCATGGAAGTCAGGAGGAAATTTCTCAAAAGGCTAATTTTCAAATTGCCACTAGCTGTGAAACTTCTTGTCCCCTCCTTTGAAGCAGCTGGTGCTGTCTACCGCCAGCTGCAGAAGGCTGGCCTGCACCAACCTTGGATCTGACCTGCTCTGGCGATTCTCCTTGTCCAATACATTGCAAAGTGGGAAAAAAAATCTGTGCTGTCACACCAGAAACTACAGACAAATACATTTTAAAAGACAAGGTTATCCTTTTCTCCTTCCTCAGTAAAGGCTTGGAAATGGAGCTGCCTGCATCAGGCATTTTCAAACATCCCAAATGTTTAGAAAATAATGTATGACACAGAGAAGTCTGATAAAAGAAAAAAAGAAGTTTTATTCATCTTATAGCATATCACCACAAGAGGATATTTAATTAACAAAAAAAGTGAGTGCAATGAATAGAATTTGAAACTGCCTTAAAATCTCATCTCCACTTTGATGATTAATCAATTTCAGCAGCCGCTTATTGCTTAATACACAGCACATCAATAGAGATTATTGCTGAAACAACAATTTCTCTTAGTCAGACCTAATGCCAGCTGAAATTTTCTGGGGCAAAACAAATTATGCACACTGATGGGTCAACGATTGTCTGTAGTAGAGGACAGGTAATTGAACCTTTTCAAAAGACAAAGGAAACACACAATCTGGACCACAAAATTTCTTGTAAGCCTTCTCCTTTTTCAACTTTACAAAACACCAGAACAGCAGTTTCTAAATGTGCCTTGACTTTCTAATTCTCCTGAAAGAGAGGATAATTACATTAACAAGAGACAGAATGGGTATTATTTTTCTAGCAATGAGAAATGTGGCTCTAAGGCTCATAAATACACGTCCGAAATCCCTGGCTGCGGTCCTTGCCTCATTACCCAGTGCTACTTTCTGTACAAGACTGTTTTATTCTGAATATTCAGTGTAAGCTCCAGATTCTCTCATTTGTTGCAAATCAGGATCGTTCCTCTGATTTCAGTAGAACTATGTAGTCCTGCACCACGTATAGATCCAGCCAGAACAGCAAACAGTCATAGCCACAAGGCATTAAGCACTGCTGTATACATTAAGAACAAAGTTTAAGCAAGACTTAATGCTAGAAAAAAAGCCAGAGGGCAGAATCCATACATAAAGTTGTTTTTTCTCAGTCAGGGTTTTGCTGTTAGGGTGGTAAATGGATGGCCCCAGATCCATATGTAACCCACTGCCCCAGCCCTTTCAGGAGGAGCATTCTGCAGGAGAATGTCTGGGTCCTGCAGACATGTGAGGTCGGTTTGATACAACCAGGGAATAAAGTGGATGGGGTCAGAGTGCAGGTGGTGACTATAAGTGAATTGGAAGAAACTGCATTCCGAAAATGTCAGCAGTGATTTTGGTCCATACCGTAGAAATTGGGCTTCTGGCAAATGTGTGTTGAGACATTTCTTTCCATTTACTTTCACTGCTGTCATTTTCCACCTTCTCTGCTAAACAGATTCTTCTCTGCGACTTTCACAGCATTTGCTTTTGGCATCTCACGTGCTATCTGCACTGTAATAGAAATCTTGCCATGATGGTCCTTGAAAGGTTTATTAATCCTAGAGCTGTTTACTCTAAGAAACACTTTTAAGAAACAAAAACATTGCCTTATGTTCTTTAGAAAGAGAGGGAGCAATCCCTTGCTGTACATATAAGGAAAAGCTTTTACATGTAAGAAAAGCAGTAAATACCATTTCTCTCCTCAATAACAGATGCAGGACTTTGAACACTTTTTTTATGAGTGTCTCTAGCTGAGGATTTCTTAGGCCTTGGAGAATGGAGGAAGTCACAGCTGTGTGTAGATGCAGTCAGTGCGGCCCTGAGGTTAGGCAAGAGGAATTTAGTATCTTTGCTCAGATTTGCTGCTTTTATCGATACTCTATGGAGCCCAGGTTTCTCTGTGACATAATTACTATTTTAAATATCAGTATTACTACCAAAAAGAATTAAAGGGTTTCATGCAAAGAAATGTCTGTAGCATCTCCATCTTGAGTCAATAGTTTGTGCAGTGAACTTGGTAACAACGGCCCCTACAGTCATTGCCTATTGCAGAGCTCCCATAATATTACAAACCAGTAATAAAAAGTAGAAACAAGGATTTTCACAACTGGTATGAGAAATCCCCCTGACCACTTACAGATTGCTTTGCAAGGCACTGATTTGGCCATAACTCTGATGAGAGCAACTCAACTTTGAGCTGGGAGAATATCCATTATCTGCCTTATAATGCCAAAAAATTTATTCACACCTGAAGGGAGTGGTGAAGTAGGGCTCCTCAGAGTTCCAAGTGGGAAGAGAGGAGGCTGTGAGCTTCAGCCATGTGTCAATATCCATCAAATCTTACCAGCATTCAGTTCTTCAGTTTTGTGATGGCACCATGAGCAGTCTCCAGGACCATCACAGGGGCCAAACCTCCCAGTTGGTGTGCAACATCATTGGCAGCATACATGTGTATCTTATACAAATACATGTGCTCAAACACACGTATATAAAACCCAACACACTTTCTTCTGAGAAATGTTCACACTTCTCCATTCCACTTCTATCCTTTAAAAGCCTTCAACAAAACCTCAAGGGAATATCCTGGAAAAAATGTCTTGCTGAAGAAGACCACACAACTGAAAACTGAATAACACAAAACCCACTTGCTCCCATACTGGGCAGCCATGTCTTGAGTGAAGGTCAAAGTAAGACTGCAAATGCAGTGCTCACCTTGACTGGTAATGGGAAGCACAGGTACCACTCCAAACTCAAGAATCACTGCCAAAAATCTTTGGATATCTAGGGGAATATGACCCAATCAGAACAAAAAAATCAGCAGTCCCAGCTCATGTTCAATCATGTCTGCAAGCAGAGCCTGGAGTGACAAGTTCACTTCTGAGCCTGCCTGTGGCTTGTTCACAGAGCGATGTATTGCACCGAGCACTGGTCTGACTCCCCTTGACCAGCATAACAATGACTGATATTCCTGGATTACTTTCTTCTGACACACTTTATGTTGGATAACATTAGGTATGGTTGTAGCTCATAATATTCAGTTCTGTAGCTACTCCTGAAATTCTTGCTTTGAAGTAAAAGGGTAGGAAAATGGCAGGAACATTTTGTCCCAAGAGGATGAGGGTTTACTTTGCCTTTTCTTTTATTCAAATCCTCTCCTACTGCTCAGAGGAAAAATACTGATGGAACAGAATAATGAACAGTTAGTAAATTCTGTTGAAATCATTGACAGTGTTTCCTAATAGAGTTCAGGATTAACCTTTTCTTTCTTTCTCAAAGAGTGCTGTACCAGGCCCATCTGAATTGGAGTTAATTTTCTTTATAGCAGCTCCTATGAAGCTGTGGTTTAGATTTATGACCACAGCAATGCTGATATCACACCAATGTTTTAGCTGTTACTGAACATTTTGCACAACATCAAGGCCCTCTTACTTTCCCCCTCTATGAATACACTGGAGGTACGCAGAGTGCCGAGAGCAGAAATAACCAGCCGGATAATTCAAACCAACTGAGGAACTATTCCATGCCATCTAACACTGTGCTCTGCAGTAAAATGGAGAGGAGGGAGTTTCAGGAGATTTCCCATCTTTTGTTTGGGAACTGTTTGGGCACCCCCCATTGGGGATGGTGATTGGTTCCCCTGACATCACTTGTGGGATTCTTTTTGTTATTGTTTTGTTCTGTTTTCTTTCTTCTTCAACTTCTTTGCTTCTTGAACCTCGATTTTATCTTGATTCATAGTTTTTCTCATTTTTTGCTCCCTCATTTTTCTTCCTCTGTTGCACTGCAGTGGGAGCAGTAAGTGAGCAGCTTTGGGGTGCTTAATGGCCTACCAGGATTAACCCACAACAGAGATTGCAATTAAAACTCCTCGCTTCATTATACACAGCATTTTGCCACTAAGTAATGCCTTAGATCATTGGGCCCATATGCAATTGTAGAGAGGGCACAGCAATGAGTATCTTCTCTCCCAGGGGTACCACAACACAGCTTTTGCTTTCTCTAATTGCAGCTGCGAGATAGAGGAAGGGGGCTGACCACAGGGCTCCAGCTCTTATACCATATACAGCCAAGGAATGTGAGCAATTTCAGGATCAGTGCAGCTGAGCTTTCTTGCCCAGAGCTGAGGAAGGCCAAGAGGAACACTATGCTGCTGAAAGCTTGGTTGGTGACTTTCCTAATTATGTCACAAGTGTACCAGTATAGAGTATTTTCCCTCTAACTCCAGCTCCCAGCATCGCACAATTACATGAGAATTTCTTTTTTTTACTTGTTAAATAGAGAAAGTTTCTAGACCTTAAGGTCATGTAGGAAAGCTAGAAATTGTAAGGATCAAAAAACCAAAAGTCAATCAAGATCAGCCTCTCATTTTTTAACTGCATCTTAAGGACTTGAAATAGGAAAAATTAGCTCGTGATACTGTTGGGAAAAAAGTGAAGAAGGATAGAGCAATGTCTGCTGAGCACTTTGAACTGGGTATAAATTTGGACCAACAATTTGCTTCTTCTCTCCTGTTGTGTGCCTTGCTAGAGGGCAGTAGTAGCATTGATCATCTGGCATTATGTGTAATATGATGCAAATGACCTTCAGTCACTCCTTCAGACACAAAAAGGAAGGTACTCACTTTTCTATTGGAAACTATTAACTTCTCAAGGTGTCTAACTTCACTGTGTTCAACATAAACTGCAAATTATCTATAAAGCAAATGGAGAAAGGTAGGCCCCTAAGGAGAAGTAATGATGTTATCTGTTTGCTTAACATAGATCATATGAGTCTCACACACACAGACATAATGAGTGTATAGTATGTAAAAATTCACCAGCTGTTGTTACCCTCACCTAGAACAGATCAAGGGACAGTCACTACCTTAGTTACTTGCACTGGTTTAAGATGAATTGCTTAAAGACCAATTTATTTTGATGTTCATGGACCACATTCTCATTCTGTGTTTGTTTGCTTCAGTGTAAAGTCTAATGATTATGACATAATTACAGGTACTACTGATTGACACCAGTCAGAGGGCTGGGTCCCTGCTTTTCCTCACTGCCCACATTCCAGGGTCACACCTCCACTGGACTAACGCTTCCTTATGTGTGAGCAGTTGGTATGAAATTTGGATTTAACGACATTAGGTGTTCAGAAAAGAAAAAAAAACAACTAAGCCAACAATAAACAACTACTCTTAAGCTCTAATGAGGCAATCAAGAACCTGCCACAGATTTGCATAAGTAGTTTAATTGGACAGTAGATTCCCAAACCTTGGCATTGTATCTGAAAGTAAACAGCAACATATTAAAAACTGAATACTTTGTAATTAACCTTGTTATATGTTTTTAATGAAGACTAAAGTCCCAGGAAAATTATGGGATTTGTTTGCCATTGATTTCATTAGAGTGTTGCAAGGCAAGAATAATAAAATGGTCTTGCAAGCTTACGTGAGATTCGTAAGGACAGAGTAACACTATTACTGCACTGAGCCCAGCTTGACAGTATTGTTATTACCACACTTGTCACACTTGCTATACATTCTTCAAAATACTCCTAAGAGAAATATGCTCTTAACATCATTACACAGTGCCTCCAATTGCAGTTTTCTGTTGCACTCATAATGCTGCATGTAGGCATTTGTGCCCTAGTGTTGTGAAATAACTTCTATTATGTTTGGTTCCCAGCAATTAAGTCAGACCTTGAAAAAGGTTACAGGGTGAAAATAGAGTGAAATATGGGGGGGGAGGGAGAAAAAAAAAAAAAAAAAAAAAAAAGATAAGATGAACAGTAATTAAAGTTTACATGAAGTCACAGTGGTTTCCTGCCTATTGAGTGCTTGGTTGCATTGTTCTGCTTTGATTTCTTTGAAGGTTTTGGCCAAAGACTTTTGTGTATCCTCCTGTTCAGATAGCAAAATCCCTTTGCTCAGTTGGTTAACAGAGTGAGTGATTCAGGGGCCAGAAGAAACACATCTCACATTTCAGGTAGCACTGACAGGTGGAATAAAAACACCATAGATGGCTTTGACCTTTAAGAAGTCTCTGACATATGTAAATGTTTATGTTGAAAGACAGTACAGAGGAAGATGCAAAGAAGAGGAGGGAAGGACATGCTAAGCACCAGGTTAGGTCCTGGTGAATTAGCACTAGGTTGTGAGCTGTTGGAACAGGCTGCCCAGGGAGGTGGTAGAGTCACTATGTGGTGTTCAAGAAATGTGGAGATGTGGTACTTAGGAGTATGGATTACTGGGCATGGTGGTGATGGGTTGATTGTTGGACTAGATGAACTTAGTGGTCTTTTTCGGCCTTACTGATTCTATGATTCTATGAATTGTGGAACTGGGAAGCAGTGTGAGCAAGCCAGAAGCAGAACTGGACTGTCTGTATTGACAGGCCAAAGCAGAGTGGCCTGGCAGTGCTGTGATATCCCTCCGGCTACTCATGGTTCCTGTCTCACATGGGGGAGCTGGAGGTTAGATGGTGCCTACACATCAAAATGAGCATATGGCAAATCTATGGCTCTGCCCTTCCTGGTTCTCCCAGCTCTGAGTTCATTTGGCTCTGGAAAAAATTTTACCAGTAACAAAAATTTCAGTTTCCCTCAACGTCTGAATAAAAAAGTAGAGAAAAAATACTCTGACCCATGCATAGAATTAGAAATGTCCTATGGGTGTCTTGGTGTCTGCAGTCCCTGCTTTCTCAGTTGACTGATGCAATCTTACCATCTCGCAGACATATTTGTGGCTGTAACCCCAGCAGAATGGTTTCCTAGTGCAATCAGGAAAGTTCTTCAAAAATGAGGGCAAAAGGAAGGCAAATTAATGCCACATTTGAGGTAAAAAATCACAGGAAAATTGCACTGTTTGACTCAATTCTGCTTCTTGGAGACAACAGACATTTTATATAGTAAATCATAATGAAATTATTTGCAGAATGAAATGATTCATCCTAGAGTGAAAAATATAACCTTTCTTGTTAAACAAATTAGAAATCTATTATGTATTGTGCAACTCCCTATAAATACTACTGTTTCTATTACACTTGCTCACTGGCTTTGAATTTCTGAAAGAAGGCATGCATGCAAGTGGAAGGATCTCTTTCAGAAAATTTAATTAACTTCCCATCAGAACATGCTAAGCGAAAGCATATGAAATAGGTGTTCATAAGTCAGGGTGTTTCTCAGAAAATACATCTCCTAGGTTCTTTAGAGAAAGCTAAATGATGCATGTGTAGAAAATAAGGGAAGGGAAGGGAAAGGAGAAGGGAAAGGGGAAAGGCGAAAGGGAAAAGAAAGGGGGAGGGAGAGGGGGAGGGGGAGGTAGAGGGAAGGGAAGGGAAGGGAAGGGGAATGTCAAATTAAGTTGTATCTGATACTCTGGAGTTTCTCCATCCAGAATGATGTTCATCCATGTGGTCTGAAAGTCAATGTGGTGGCTATTCGCTGGGACACTGTTTCCTGGCAGTGAAGGTCAGGAGGGTGTGCTACCATTAAGGCCATCAGAAACTATGAGTAGTATCTGTTAAAAAAAGACTGATATGTTACTCCAAGAAAAAGACCAATTATACATCTAAAGCAGATATGAGTGATTGCATGAATTGCTCGGATTCAATATACCTACATCTATCAGGAGTCTCAGGAGTCCTGTACTGGATAAAAGTGTTTTCAGGGACTGGATTTTTGTCCCTATTTCACATAAGAGTAAGATGCATTCCTTTTCTCCTCCAGTGTTGCATGTGCACTCAGGCATTTACACTTGCTGTCATGTCACTTCTGCATATTTTGTGAGCATCTGCAGGTAAAACAGGTGATGAAATTGTGGTTTAAAACTCTTTGTGATTTCTTTGAATTCAAGTGTAAGGTGGGTAAAATCATATGATAACATAAGAATCACCTTTCTCGTTCTTCCCTAGAACTGGAACTTAAGCCCACCTGAAAGCAAGTTTATAAAATTGAGGACTACAACTTTTCTTGGGTTTATTTTTCCTTTTTCTGTATGTGCAAACTCCTAGAAAACCAGAATTCAGAGTGGTTGAATGCAACTCTCATGCTGTGCATTTGACCTGGTAAAAACCACTGAGAAAAGGTGATGTTTCCAAAAACAATCAGTAGAAGAAGGAAGCCAATAAGCTTGCAGGTGTTGTACCTCTTTGTGTTGCCAAGAAAATGAAGGTTATGCAATTACTCTTACCTTTACACCATATGTCAACTTAGTCAAAACACAGTCCTCCATAAATCTCCTGTAAAAGGAGATTTTGGGAGAATTAGTCCAGGCTCCAGTTGTCTGAATGCTGAATGCTCGTCTGACTTTCAGCAGCGTATTAACCAATTAAAAACCATTTCAGGGTTAATACTGAAAAACAAACTAAACAACTCACAGTTTCAGCAGTAC
The DNA here is from genome assembly GCA_016647715.1 of Pavo muticus. NCBI lineage: Eukaryota > Metazoa > Chordata > Aves > Galliformes > Phasianidae > Pavo > Pavo muticus. Next base: position 679,877 of record JACDJE010000066.1, on the reverse strand, counting down.
TCTGTATTAGCAGTGGCATCTTAGATTTCCACTCAACAAACCGATCCAGCTGGTCCTACTTTGAGCAGAAGGTTAGGCTAGACTTTCTGCAGAGATCCCTTCCAACCTAAATTATCCTCTGAGCCCAAGAAAAACATATGGGGTGTCCTAATGTGTGTGCAAACTCTTGCAGGATTGCTGTTACCCTTTTGAGTACTTGACAGACGCCCGAACTGTCTTTCTTTGGCCTACTTCTTTTCACCACCTTTGCTGGAGTCAGACAGCCACAGCCACAATACCACGTGCTCTGGTAAGTGTTCATAGAATCATTGAATCATTAAGGTTGGAAAAGACCTCTGCGATCATCTAGTGCAACTATCTACCTACCACCAATACTGCCCACTAAACAATATCCCTCAGTGCCACATCTACACATTTCTTGAACACCTCTAGGGATGGTGACTCTACGACCTCCCTAGGCAGCCTGTTCTATTACCTCACCACTATTTCTGAGGATAATTTTTTCCTAATGTCCAACCTGAACCTTTCCTGGTTCAACTTCAAGCCACCACCTCTCGTCCCTCCTGGGAGAAGAGGCCGACTCCCAACTCATTACAACCTCCTTTCAGGGAGTTGTAGAGAGTTGTAACATCCATTCCAGTTCAATAATTCTTCAGTGGTATTTAGAGAAGCCTTAATATTTCTCTAGTGAACGTCAAAAGCTAAACCCAGTACCAAACACTGGAAAGGCATTTTAAGATTCCTCAGCAAACATTTCAAGTTCACACCCTTCTTCTAACATTCTTCACTGACTGAGCTAAATTCTCTAGCTGGCTGTGTGCAAAAGTCTGGAGAGTCTCTATTCTTCTGATTACTCTGATTACAAGTGAGGGTCACTTTATCTCTCAAGCATTTTTGCCTGGATGACTCCCATCTTCAGAGAAGTAAAATCCTGTTATCACTGTAAACTGCACTGGCAGGGTGGATGTGAGGGATTTTTGGTTCCAAGAGAAGATAAAATTGCTTCCATCCATTCTTATCTTTCCTAAAGTAAATTATGCATATGTAATAGCAAGATCAGTGATAGCTGTCCCGTGGTTTCTACCAGGCATGAGCAGCCAAAATATTATAGGCCTCAGATATGAGTACAAGAAGTAGCCCATTTTGTTATGGATTGGCTCTAAATGTGTGCTCCAGGGTGTTCTCCTTCCCTGCGAGTGAAAAAGTCTCGGAGTCAAAATTGGGATTGTTAGATCTTAATCCATAAAAAAAGACTGGCCACTTCTTGTTCTTTGAATTTTCATAAAATTATATTTAAGTCAACAGTCAGCTTCTACATGTTCCTTCCAAATCTTTTGCTTTCAGCACAGTAAACAAAACCTCTTTTTTTCCACCAAAATAAAGCAATATAAGCCAATGATCAAAACAATGTCCTCCTGAACATTCCATCTCCTATGGTCTCCTTTCTTTTTTGCTCTGAGGGATACAATTAAAAATCACCATCCTTCTGAATCATTTACATTTCCATTTTTTCTCTTTTTGGAGCTCACCATTAGCTTTGCCAATCTGCACCCCAGCAAAATGCAATGAATCCATTTTAAATGAAAGAATCAGAAACTGGAGGACAAATTGAAACATTTTAGGAATCTCAGGGTCTGAAGGAACCTGTCTGATGAGTTCTGAACACTCAAAATTTTGATAGCAATTGAGCAAAACCAGACTTTGACCACCAGTAGTTAGAACTGGGACAAACACCACTGCAGTCTAAGCCTCCAAAAACCAGGAACATTCTTCGGAAAATGAGAGCAGGTGCACTGCTTCTACTGTATCCTGATATTTAAGGGCATTTGAGTTGATCTTTTCACAAGATTTGTAGTCTTGATCATAATTTATTCAAACCGGGGAAGTTTAGATTATAACTGGAAAAGCTCAGGTGTGATTCAAGGTAATTTACCCAAGATGAACTTCTCGTTTTCTCTTGAAGTCCTTCCCAGCCATTAATTAAACTTCCCGGTTTGGGTGAAGCAGTGTTTGTGGAGATTACTTGCTCTTAATTAAAGCTGCATACCAAGAGCTATAAAATCCTAAGTCTGGAAGAAAAAGAATAGAGTTTTACTTCCAAGCTAATGCTTTCTGTTCTGAGATTTGGAGTCTTACATTTGGAATATAAAAGCTAGTGATTGCAACAGCTCCAAACTTGTCTCCTGTGTGGATAAAAATGAAAAACAAATATAGATTTGTGGTGGGAAATTACAGCTATTCAGATGGTCACATTTCAGCCCTTGATTTTAAATGTTTGTGGAGAACAAACCTTTTCTGAACAGCCTATAAGGCATATTTTGTGCTAGGGGACTGAACAGTTGAGATAATACTTCTCTCCCCAGTCTCTATTTCCATTTTTCTTCCAATAGAGGCAGAGCCTTTGTAGCCAGAGTGAGAAGACTTATCACCAGTACAGGGTTGGTTATAAAGAACAAACACACATGGTCCATATTCAGGATGAACAACAGAGCTGTGAGTGTGCTTGACACCTGCCTAGGATGAAAACAACTAGGGAAAACTTTCATTCCATTTTCCAAACATCGTCCAGGAAATTAACTGGGTATTTTTGAGCTTTCAGTGAGGGTGAAGGATTTTTCAAGCTTCTGTAATATTATTAACGTTATTACATTTGCTTTTCTCTAGTGGAAATTCTCAATCTGAAAAAAAGTCATCCTTCCATGCTTAAATGTCTCTCCCTGTATTTTATGCTTCCCTTGGACGTTTTCCCTGCTCCCACCACTATTCACACATACATTCTTTGGATTTTCATGATTTTGACACTATCAGTGCACCCAGGCACCCCTTTTCTGCCCACTGCCATGCAGCTCACTCAATTTACTTCTGTTATTTCCCAAGAAGTAGGAAGTTTTCCACAATATATAGTAGTCAGCATTGACTAGATCAGAAGCGACCTCAATGCAAATACAAGACTTGTCTCCAGTGGTGAATTGTTTCTTGACTCCATGCTAAAAGTCCTTCAGCTATTTCTCCATCCTGGAGCAAGAGCTGTTGTGGAGTTTAATCAGAAACACTGGGGCAGGCTGCTGTGTATCTCTGCTGTTTCCTTCCTGAGCTGTCAAACTAAGCACAACTCTTAAACAAATACTGTTAGCTACAGTGAAGGTTTTGTCTTGGTAAGAGACTGGGAGCCTGCAGAGATTTAATTTCCATCCTAAGGAAATAGTTCATCAATAGCTGTCTGAAAGCTCTGAGCATTTCACACTTTTGGCAATGTAATGGCTGAATTTACAGCTCACATGAAGCCAATATTCCCATCAGCCTAACAGAGTTTTTGTCAATAAAAGATGCAAAGATGCACAACTAGAGCTATCCAAGTACACTTCCAAGAGGCTTCCCTGGGAACTGTTGGATTATGTTTAACAAAGATGAGGAGAAATTCTACCTTAATGAGTAGTCAGTCAACACATTGATATAAGTAACAATGAATAAGCAAAATGCACTTTAAGGAAATGCAGTATCAAACATTTCAACATTAAAACAAATTTTATATACCTTTGTGACATGAGATGATAATTTGGTTCAAAGTGGAAAGAACTGCACTGTGTATTTGTGCCTGGAAAAGAATAGATAGATGAAGCCATTTAAAATTTACCAGTGCATAGGCAGTATGGTATAAATTTATACATTGTGTCAACTAAAATTGAGGAAAAGCAGCTGTAAATGCTGGGAGCAAGTTCTATGCTAATCCTCCAAAGGGATAATAAATTAAAAAGAAAAAAAGAAAAAAAAAAAACTAGAAGAAAAACTTTCTATAAACCTCTCTGGACTGGATATAGTTGTTTTTGTGACTGAAAATTTTGTAATCTGTAACTCCCAGCATTAAAAAAAAAAATAAAAAAATCCAGTGAAGCACATGTAATAAAAGATATGCAACCATCCTTTAAAGCTGTATTTATTACAGTTCTATCTCTAGCATATCTGGAATGAATTCAACGGGAAAGTACAACGGGAAAAAAAAAAAGTGCTGATTTATTCTGCTATTAGATATAAACAATTCTTTCATTATAACTTTTTTCCACTTGGTCTAAATTTTCTGAAGTTTCACAGTCTCACAGTCAGTCTCACAGAACTGACTTATCCACATAAAAACAGATTAAAACATGCTTCTGAGAGATATAGGTAGAAAGATGACAAAGTAGAGGAATTCACTCCTTTCCTGTACTTCATGAAATCTCTTTCATTACAGCATAGCTGAGTTTCTCTACTTTACACAAAATTAGGTTTGTGTTCTCACCATTCACAAATCTCTTCAGATTTACAGATAACAAAGGAGTCACAAATCAGGGCAGCAACAAAAAAAACATAAAAATAAAAAATACAGAAACATGAAAGAAACTTCAAAAACAGAATTCAAAAACAAAAATTCAAGATGTCTGGAAGGTTCATTTTCTGAGCAGTTGTCACTTTTTATTGAAAGTTTGTGAGCATTTGGCTTCTTGCAGCCTAGCAATTTAGTGCAAAAGTGAAGCTCAAGACATGTCAGCTCAGACCATACGTGCAGCATTAATCAGTGTTCCACCACTGTAGATTGATTAAGGCAGAATAGAAACCAGCTAGATACATATCAGATATAAAGACAATACAGTACCATGATTTATATTTTAAGACAACTTCTTAAAAGAAAACCAAATTAATACAGTCTACACTGTCAGAGTTTCCTTTTAGAAGGGAACCTCTGGGCAGAAAGCTTTTGTTTGGTGAAATAGCAGAAGGCTTCCCAGAAAATTTGATAATATATTAACTTCGTATTTTGGACTGTGTTTCTCAAGCATTTGGCCAGATATTTTTTTTCTCAAAGTAAAGTAGAAGTAAAGTTGGGATCTTCATTATCTGTTTATGCAGCCGAACATGGTAACTTTGCATCCCTTGTCCAGTAATGTGGAGAATCCTTAGAATTGGAAGGGATCTCATAGAATTCTTAGAATTGGAAGGGATCTCTGAAGGCCATCTAGTCCAACTCCCCTGCAATGAACAGGGACACCAAAGCTAGATCAGGTTGCCCAGGGCCTGGTCCAACCTTACCTTGAAAGTCTTCAAGGATGGAGCATCAACCACATCACTGGACAACCTGTTCCAGTGCCTCATCACCCTCACTGTAAAAGATTTTTTCCTTGTATCTAACCTAAACCTATCCTCTTTAAGCTTGAAACCATTTCCCCTTGTTCTATCACAACAGATTCTCCTAAAGAGTCTGTTCCTTCTTTCCTGTAGCTCCCCTTTAGATACTGAAAGGCCACTATCAGGTTACCAGCTCTCTCAGCCTGTCCTTGCAGGAAAGGTGATTCATTCCTTCAGATCATTTTTGTGGCCCTCCTCTGGATGCACTCCAGCCAGCCTATGTCTCTCCTGTACTGACAATTCCAAATCTGGATGCAGTACTCCAGATGAGTGCTCACCAACACTGAGCAGAGGGACAGGATCACCTCCCTTGCCCTGCCAGCCATGCTTCCTTTGATGCAGCCCAGGATACATTTGGCTTTCTGGGCTGTGAAGGCACACTGCTGGTTTATGTCCAGCTTCCCATCCACCAGTACCTCAAGGTCTTTTTGAGGAGGGCTATGCTCAATCCTTTCATCCCCCAGCTTGTACTGACAGTGTATGGTGCCTCAACCCAAGTGCAAGACCTTGCACTTGGATTTGTTGAACCTCATCAGGTTCTCTTGGGCCCACTGCTCAGGCCTGTCTAGTTCCTTCTGGATGTCATCCCATCCCTCTGACATGTCGACGCACCCCACAGCTTGGTATCATCAGCAGATTTGCTGTGGGTGCACTCAACCCCACTGTCAATGAGAATGTCCTGGCCTAACCCAGCTGCAGATGCTGACATGTCCGTGACTACCAGCTGATCCTATCTCAATTCTCAGTACTAAAAATATGCAGGAATAACAAAGATAAACACCAAAGGAACATTTGAGACTCACAAGCTTTCAGATTTGATCAACTGCTTACACTGTGAAGACAAGAAAAATCTTTTCAACACAGTAAACTGTACATACAACCAAATAGCAAGTCAATTAGCAAATCTGTTCTCATTTCAGTAGTGGCATATAGTAAAAACCTGGGCCATAGAATCAGCCCTCTGAAGAGCAGAGATACTGAACGATCATGAAGTGCATCAGTACTTTCTGTGAAAGACATTTGTGTCTGCCAGTGTTTTATTCAGAGCACAAATAAAACCAAGATAAGCAGTATTTCATCACTTTGTCAGCCTTGAGTCCATTACCACAGCAAATTGGAAGATGGAATGTCAAATAACACTAACAATTACTAGTGAAAAATGAGAGTGGAATTGCAGACCAATGATCTATGATGGCCGAAGATTTTCTATGTATAACAATCAGTCAGTTAGGTATGCCTCATTCCCTTTGTGGCTGTTACAGGGGCCATAACTGTCAACCCTACCATGATTTTTCTGCAGTCACTCCTGAACTTGCTTTCTGTATTAAATAAGCATTAGGCATCCATCTGAGGGTAGTGGGAAGATGCAAAGAATCCCTTAATGCACAAAACAGCCTTTGGGTAAAGGAAGAAAAGCACTTAGCAATGATATGAAGGGATTAGCCACTTGGCAATCCTGAAGGGATCTGCAGAAGACACCTCTAATGAAATGATTTTGTAGAATGGAAAAGTCTCAATAGTTAAAAAAATGCATCAGTTACATACCTGCGAAAGAAAGATGAACTTACCACGACCTATTGGACAGGAAGCTTCCTTCCAGATTAGGAGGACCTCTACTCTCTACAGCTACCTGAAAGAAGATTGTAGTGAGATGGGGGTCAACCTCCTCTCCTCCTGGCCAGAGAAGAAACAGAGAACATCGCCTTGGAAAGCCACAAAGACATTTCAGTAGGTGACAGCTCTCTCCTTCCAGCTGGGCTAGGAATATGACCACCACAGGATCCTGATGGGGAGAAGTGGACTCTGACACAGAAGGTGTTCAGTGCCTCTGGCTATGAGGTTGACTCGAGGAGCTCACTCTCTTTCATAGTCCCCACTTACAAATCCTTATATTCCCACTGACCATAAAACCTACTATATTGGAAGAGGTTAATCACTTAACTACAACAATATTTTTGTAGTAGTGTATCCCATGAGATTTTGCTTTATGTAAAAAGGAAGTCATTTTATTAGCTGCATGCCCTTATCTTCGCTGTTGTCTTTCATTTTGATTGATGGTCTTGTTATCCCCACTTGAGCAAGCAGTGCACAGGGGTTCCCGACTGGCTGAATGGTGGCAACAAAATGTTTTGTTCATGTCTGTAGTGATGCAAGGAGCCTGTCAGAACTGTACAAAGGTGCCTCAGGGTAGCAAAAAAAATAAGGTCCAGTAAAGCAAATGCAGCAGTAATATCTCCTAAGTAACGATATAAGAAAGGAGCATAGGAAAAAAAATCCCGCTTTAAAGCCCTAAGGTTACCAGATCTAGTCAGACAAAAAATTAGAGGAACTAATATAAGCTGGAGGACAAAGGGTGAGGATGACTTTTGTGAAAGTAACCTCTGCAGTATTGCACACTACTCATTCACAGCAAAAGAGGGAGAGGACAGAATAGGGACTTCACTAAATGATTGAAGGGCTAATATAAAGAAAAAAGAAGGAAGCTTTTCCCTTTGTGATGTGCATTTGTCATTCTGAGGTATAAAAAGCCTACCCAGATGGGACAGTTTTCATCCAAACAGTGGAAACAATGTTTTCCTGAGAAAGAGCTCATGGGGGAGCGTAACTGCAGAGGGAAAGAAGAGTGAAAAGCACGAAGATGTGTCTGAAGAGAAAAACAAAAGGGAAATTAATTATCTCAGAGATTGAAACTAGCATTTGAGAGTACTAATAAAGGAATAAGAATTTAAACTTCCTGAAGAAGGTCATCAAGGGCCTAATGCCCAAGTGTAGGAAGTTTTGTAAAAGAAAAAGAAAGTCAGGAACATCTCTATATAGATAGAAAATGGCAACACTACAACATATCAGAAACTTACCCATGAAATAGTGAGTGTATGCATATTAAAGTGTTTGGAAAGTTTGTTAACATTTGTTATTACAATCCCTCTATGCTGGAGGCCATCTTCTCGAATTAAAGTGGAGCTGCAAACCACCTCATGATCTGCCATCTTCTGATTTTTGGATTGTGGAGAAGATAATATTTTTTCATCATCACTTAATCATTGAATCATGGAATAGCTTAGGTTCGAAGGGACCTTAAAGATCATAAAGCTCAAATCCCAGATGTTTCCTTAACTTCTGAACATAGAAGGTTAGCATTTCTCTCCAGAACTTCTGACGGTTAAGGAATGACCAACTTACAGCTCACAGGAAATAGCAGGCATGACAGGACAGTTCCTCCTCTGTTCCCAGATAACAACTTTCATGGGAGCACTCTGGCACATAGCGAAGACAGACCAGGTTCCTGGGAGGGGAGAGGCCTTGGGAATCCAGGCTGGGCTGTTGCTAATAGAATTGCCCGCTCTGAAGGGTTTGGAGATGGTTCCCAAAGGGCCTTCAGGGTAGAGCAGAGTGAACCATAAACCAGATGAATTGTCTTGACATGGCCTGACCACCCTCACATTGGGGAACATGGATGGAGCAGACACCATTTGTATTGACACAATATATCTCATCTCTTCAGGCACCAGCAGGCAAGTGGGCAGTCTGGCTGCTTTCAGTGGGCCATACAGCAATGAGGGTGGGCAGCTGGACTTAACCTCTGGGATATAAGTGATGCTCACAGATGGTTTCCTTGTGCTCTAGCACAAAGTGTCCAGTATTAAAACTGAAGGACAAAAAACTTGCACAAGAAGTGTATTGCCAGATACTTTTCAATTGTAAACTTTAAGACGTATTTATTGAGACTCTTTGAAAGGGTAGATAACAGCAGGACAAGGGGAAATGGTTTGAAGTTGAAGGAGGGAAGATTTAGGTTGGATGTCAGGGGGAAGTTCTTTACCAAGAGAGTGGTGAGGTGCTGGAACAGGCTGCCCAGAGAGGTTGTGGATGCCCCATCCCTGGAGGTGTTCAAGGCCAGGCTGGATGGGGCCCTGGGCAGCCTGGTCTAGTATTAAATGTGGAGGTTGGTGGCCCTGCCTGTGGTGGGGGAGTTGGAGATTCATGATCCTTGAGGTCCCTTCCAACCCAGGCCATTCTGTGATTCTGTGTGAGACACTGAGAGTTCACTAGTATCTGGACAGTTGTCATTAGTTGAACTGGAAGGTAGGTGTCAACTATCAGACAAAAATGGAATGAAAAAATATTAGTGGATTAGCACCACTGAAAGAAGCCCATGCAGACCTGTGGATACTGCACAGGAGATGTGCTATCATTACATGGTAGATACTTGAAAGTGTCAGTACCACTCCAGTAATGTCTCCTCCCCTGAGCTTGTAGACAGCGCAACTGGCTCACAGTTGGAAAGGTGCCTTGTAGATTTGATAGTTCACATTGGCCCACGCAGCAAACAAGAAGAGTTTCTCACAGAACCCAGCTATTTGTCTTCATAACACCTAAGCAATACAAACTCAAGTGAAACAGAGAAGATGCAGCTCCAAGACAGCAACATGTATTTTTCTCTGCCTAACAGCCTGGAGAATAAGCAGCATGCTTCAGTTTGTTTCCCAGTTAAATCTTAATGAGATATTAGATGCTGATTTTTGCACTAAACTTCTTTTTACAGCCTATAACCTCAGCTAAGAACCTCACTGAGAAAAACTGACACTGCTGTGAGGGGAAAGAGAGAAAGAAGGATTCAGGAGGCACAGAATGTAACTGCAATAAAAGTGTATTACAAGAAGAATTGTATGTTCATTCTGTGTTGTGAATGCCTCCAACTCAATTTTCCTATGATATCAGACTATGCAGATATTCTAGGTTTTCAGAAACAAATTTCTGCTCCAGAGACCTTACAGTACTATTGTTTTTCACAGTGAATTCTGAATCAAGCTCTGAGATGACTGGATGGCAAAGTCCAAAAATGTATGCAGATACCCCAGAAACCTGAACCAAGCACTCTGAAAAAAATCTTCTGCTGCTGCTTCTTAGCTCTACCTCTTCTTTCCTCCTCTATTGAACTACGAACCTCTGAACTCAGATTATGATGCTGCGCCGGGCCCTCCAGTGTCTTTGATTCCTTGAAAGAAAACATCAGGAGTAACAGCTCAGCATATGTACACAAAGTAAATAAGGTTGTTGCTTTCTTTGTCTGGCTGCCCCACACCATACTCTTTCTGCCCTTCTATCATCACTTGACACCTGGATCTATCCTACTGCATGTTCTCTACAAGTCCTCTGCTGACCACCTACTTCTCTGATTCTTCAAGAATCTGCACTAAGCAAAAGTAACGGAGAAGAAAAGCAGCTTCTAAAAGCTGGTAATTCACCTATTCATCATGTGGCTTACTCATTGTCAAGAGGGAGAATTAAGAGTGTAATTTTGAAGTCTCCATGGGCATACTAAATCATGGCTGTTTCAGTAAGGCAGAAATGTGTGAGGCAAACAGCAGCATTTCAGGTGGTTTCATTTAAGAATAATTTTTGCAAGAGTTGCATATATTTTATTAATAAGATTACGTGTGAAATTTAGTTATCCTGTGAAGTTACTGTGCTAAGTTTTGAGACTGAATTCATAAATTATGAAGCCAAAAGGAAACACTGCAATGTTTAACAACTACATGACAAAAACCGTAACATTTTCTTGAATTAACTGTCTGAACGAAAGTATTGGTATTAGAAAATGACTGAAGTCTTGATCCTAGAGATTTCTGCTGTAAAAACTTCATCAGAGCTCTTACTAAATTGTACCAGTAGATTGTTACTCTTATTATTTTTTCATTGTGGTAGAATCTACAGAAATACTGTGATAGACTACACTTACTGGCACTGAAATGCAAGGTACTTGCTTGCATCCATTTGCAAATAGTTTTGCTACAGTGCCATGACTTCTTCATTATTATGTGGAGCAGCTTGATCAAATTTATGTTTTTTATAAATCATTGACAAAAGCTCTGTACAGTGGAGGGCCAACAGTGCAGGATCCTACTGAAGCTATATCTTCATAATGGAAACACATCTTCCATTCACATTACATACCAACACTTAAGTTTCTAAATCTGTTTCAGTGTTACATGCAATGCAGATTCCATTGTGCTCCATTTTTAAATCAAAATATCCTGTCTTAGTTAAGCTTGACAGAAGCATCAGCATCAACTACTTTTAATAAATTCCTGATTTTTTTTTACTTCAATAAAAAGAGTTGAATATTTTGAGTAGAAATTTGGAGTCCATCTTCCAATGATAAAGATTTTCCCCATTTTATCATCCCCTTTGTTTACAGCTGCAAGCTGATTATCAGCTCTACTCCAGCCAACACTTCTATGAATAAATCACTTCATGTGAGAAATATACTTAAAACCCCATCATATGCTTACCCCGGGACCTTCACTCCCACACCCTGCATTTTAAACACCTGCAAAAGGTATTTATTACCTCGCATATACCAGTAAATATCCCCCCCTATAATTAAGCCAAGCAATTTAAATCCCCCAACATAGCCAATACATTGTCTCAAGTGCAAAGCTGGGTGGTCTGCCACAGAGGGGGGCCACTTCCCTGTATCAGGTTGCCTCACCTCCTGCTAAGTCCAGCTGGAGGATGGGAAATCTGCACAGTCAATGAGAAATGTGGGGCCCTGCTCAGAGCAGAAAGTTGAGGAGGTTTTTATGTAATCCTTTCACTTTCCCTGTGATCCAAGCTTCTGGTAGTTCTGGTTTGGTTTTGTAGATGGCAAAGCCTTGTATTTTCTCTTTCAGAAAGGGGTTTTGAACCAGCCAGTGAACTGTTCAGCAGCCATTTTCAAGAATAATTCTTCAACCTGTTGATCGCTTTTCCTCAACTCTTTAACCTCCTGTTTTCACACATGTGAAACAGAAAGTTTTAAGACATCAAGCTTCTATTTTTCCACTGATCTTAGTTCTACTATTTTGCTTGCAATTGTAACCAAGTAAAAATCACTCTACCTAAACAATCCCTGTTTTTCAGTTTTGTGATCTTTTTCTCTAAATCTGTCAAAATGGTGTCCCTCCAGATCAGATATAAAGCATGTTGAGTTAGGAAAATATCTGTTAAATATCCGTTAAAACAAAAAAGTGAAGAACATCTGTTTCAGCACAAGAACTCATACCTCAGTGGAGTCTCCCACTCTAAGTGGGAGCTAAGAGCTTAGTGCAGCTTAGTGCAGCTCTTCCCTTGCTGTAAAAGGAGATTTTAGTCATTCCGCACATTGACTTGGCTTGGTGGCCTTTTGCAGAGACTGCCAAGTTGTGAATGGTCTGGGAACTTTTTAGTGAGCTTTGGAAGTAGCTGTTGCCTTTCAATATTCCACTGTGTTTTTCCTCTAACTTTCAGTTACACAGACCTACTTATCAAACTTTATAAATGACCAAATATTTCAGATTCTTAATGTTTTTCAATCTCCCAGTTACTGGGATAACACTAGTCAAAGATTTTCCTCTCCCTGTATCTCTTGAAATTTTCATCCATCTCATTCTCAAAATGTTTCAATTTTATGCTGAGTTCTCATTTTTATCAATTTTGTTATTAATTCAACTCCCTCTGGTAATAGCCTCTTTCCACAGAAAACTGGCTGCTCCTCTAGCAAGGAGAATTCAAAGTTCATCATTATGCTCCCTCCTTAGGAAGAAAATCAGTGATCCAGAAAACAAAAATCTACTCCTCTTATCAGGGCAGCACAGCTCATTTCCAGAATGCGTTCGTTGTTGTTGTTGTTGTTGTTGTTGTTGTTGTTGTTTTCCCCTTTACTTGGGAGATATTTGGGTGTTTCCTTTCTTCAGAATCTTCATGAGCTCTATCTTGGCGGTATCTCCATACATTCATGTCCATACCCACTAATAACAGATCTGTGGTCTCCCATAGCCAGAAGTCTATTTAAACCTAAATTCTAATTTCTTACTACCATTCTATGATGGCTGCTCCAAAAGTAATGTCTCCTGTTTTATTATGTTCACCCATGAGGTCAAAGGCAGACATTGGTGGTATGGCAGTGGAGGTTGAACCTTCCCACCAATATCCCATTACATATGATCCCGTGTGACAGATGGCAGCAGAGGGGCAGTCTGACAGAATGGTGTCTGACATGGAAGTATGTATGAAAAAGAAGGGGAGTCATTGAATTCATCTATGCAGAAAAAAATGGCATCCTGTGACATTCATCAGCGCTTGCTGAATATTTATGAAGATCAGACAGTGGATGTGAGCACAGTGGGGTGGTGGGTGGTGCGTTTAACCAGTGGAGACAGCAATGTGAAAGACAAGCTATGTCCTGGATGGCCATGCACATCTGTCACATTCTGAAATGAAGAATGTCATGATCAGCTCATCTATGGATATCAGTGGATTATGAACATGGAACTGTGTACAGAACTGAGTATCAGCTTCAGTGCATTAGTAGTGATAGTGATAAGATTGGAATATCACAAACTTTGTGCCTGGTAGTGAGTCCCACAAATGCCCAGACAGGAACAGAAACACCGCATGCAAGTTTTTCAGGATCTATTGAACCAATAAGAGGCTGAAGGTTACAGTTTCATGTATCACATCATTACTGGTGATGAGACGTGGTGTCACCACTATGAGCTGGAATCAAAACGGCAGTCCATGGAATGACAGCATATGAATTCCCCATCAAAAAAAGAGTTCAAGACACAGACCTCAGAGGGTAAAGGGATACGCACTGTCCTTTGGACAGTGATGATCTTTCTGAATTTCCTGGAACCCAGACAAGCCATTAACTCTGACCTTTACATCATGACATTGACTAAGCTGAAAGCTCAAACTTCCAGAGTTAGGCCAGAGAAGGAGACAACCTTTCTCTTACAACACGATAATACCAGTCCCTATACCAGTTTGAAGACCATCAGTCTTGGCTAGACTGTCCTACCATACCCACTGTGTATTCTGGATTTGGTGCTTTCTGATTTCCATCAATTCAAGTCCATGAAATACGGACTTAGTGGGCAACATTTTCCTAGCACCAACACCATCATTGTAACTGTGAAACAGTGGATCAGTTCCACTGGTGCAGATTTTTATGAGCGTGGCATGAAGACTCTTGTTCATTGCTGTCAAAGATCCACAGCTACTGGTGGGTCCTTTGCTGAAAAATAGTATTTTGTATGTGAGAATTTGCTCTATCAAATAGTGTTTTTGTGCTCTTTGTAACTGTTGTATTTATCATGGAAAGAAATGGGAGGCATTACTTTTGGAGCAATCTAGGTTGAAAGAAAGTGCATGGTCCTGTTTTCTTTTTACTTAAGAATATTTCTGTATTATTTTTGGCTCGGAATTCCTGACAGGAACATCTTTTCTCCTTAACCTGCTGGAGATCTCCATTTAGACACTCAATTGCATTACAGTCAGGGCTGCTAGCCAGCCACAGGGATGTTATCTCATAGCTGTCTAGTTCAGTCAACCAGCTGCCTCTTTAGAAATGTTTTCTACTCTTTTCGTTTTAGAGATATGAAAATAGCAGGTGTACTGCAAATCAAGTCCCTCCCATTCCTATTTGTCTGGGTTAATGTAAGGAGCAAGAAAAGAAACATACCTTTACTAGCTAAGTTTTGATGCAGACTTCCATAGGCTTTCCTTGTAGCCACAGGAGAAAGAGAAATTCCTCCAGTGAATGACTCGGAGACCTAAATAATGATCTCTAGGAGTATGATGCTTAGGAAGTACCCCTCAGGGTACTCCACTTTTTGACCTGGTAGTCTCGGCTGGGGAGCAGACTAAACCACCCACGATTCAGGAGGAAACAGTCAGAGACCTGCTACTCCAACTGGACTGTCACAAGTCCATGGGGCCGGATGAGATTCACCCGAGAGTGCTGAGGGAACTGGTGGAGGTGATAGCCAAGCCGCTTTCCATCATCTATCAGCACTCCTTGTTGACTGGTGAAGTACCGGAAGACTGGAGGCTTGCCAATGTGACTCCCATCTACAAGAAGGGCTGTAAGGAGGACCCGGGGAACTACAGGCCTGTTAGCCTGACCTCGGTGCCAGGGAAGGTTATGGAACAGATTGTCTTGAGGGAGATCACGCGGCAAGTGCGGGACAACCGGGGGATCAGGCCTAGCCAGCATGGGTTCACGAAGGGCAGGTCCTGCTTGACCAACCTGATCTCCTTCTATGATCTAGTGACCCGCCTGGTGGATGAGGGAAAGGCTGTTGATGTAGTCTACCTAGACTTCAGCAAAGCCTTTGACACTGTCTCCCACACTATTCTCCTGCAGAAGCTGGCAGTCCGTGGCTTGGACAGGTACACTCTTGGCTGGGTAAGGAACTGGCTGGAGGGCCGGGCCCAGAGAGTGGTGGTCAATGGAGCTAAATCCAGCTGGCGACCGGTCACGAGTGGTGTTCCCCAGGGGTCGGTGCTGGGGCCTGTCCTCTTCAATATCTTTATTGATGACCTGGATGAGGGCATTGAGTGCACCCTCAGTAAGTTTGCAGATGACACCAAGTTGGCTGGAAGTGTCGATCTGCCTGGGGGTAGCGAGGCCCTACAGAGGGATCTGGACAGGCTGGATAGCTGGGCTGAAGCCAATGGGATGAGGTTTAATAAGACCAAATGTCGGGTCCTACACTTTGGCCACAGCAACCCCAAGCAACGCTACAGGCTTGGGGCGGAGTGGCTAGAAGACTGTGTAGAGGAAATGGACCTGGGGGTGTTGGTTGACGCTCGGCTGAACATGAGCCAGCAGTGTGCCTGGGTGGCCAAGAAGGCCAATGGCATCCTGGCTTGTATCAGAAGTAGTGTGACCAGCAGGAGCAGGGAAGTAATTGTCCCCCTGTACTCAGCTCTGGTGAGGCCGCACCTTGAGTACTGTGTCCAGTTCTGGGCCCCTCACTGCAAGAAAGACATTGAGGCCCTGGAACGTGTTCAAAGAAGGGCAACAAAGCTGGTGAGGGGTCTGGAGCACAGGCCTTATGAGGAGCGGCTGAGGGAGCTGGGATTGTTCAGTGTGGAGAAGAGGAGGCTCAGGGGAGACCTTATTGCTCTCTATAACTACCTGAAGGGAGGTTGTAGTGAGCTGGGGGTCGGCTTCTTCTCTCGTGTAACTGGTGATAGGACTAGAGGGAATGGTTTCAAGCTGTGCCAGGGAAGATTCAGGCTGGATATTAGGAAATACTACTTCTCTGAAAGAGTGGTCAGGCACTGGACAGGGAGGTGGTGGAGTCACCGACCCTGGAGGTGTTCAAGGAACGTTTGGATGCTGTGATGAGGGATATGGTTTAGCGAGAACCATTGGTGATAGGTGGATGGTTGGACTAGATGATCTTATAGGTCTTTTCCAACCTTAGTGATTCTGTGATTCTGTGATTCTGTGATTCTGTGAACAGCCCTTTCTCATCTTCTTTTGTTACAGGAAAAGCAAAAGAAGGTGTTCAGAACACATAGAGCAAAGTGGAGTGCTTAACATCAGGACATCTGGACATTTCTCTTTCACAGCCACTGTCACCTGCCTTGAGGCACGTTGTGTGCCTAACAATCACACCAGCATTTCCACCTGAATTAACCAGTAGATGTTTCCTTACTTGAGTTTTGCCTTTGCAAAACTGGCGTTCCCTCCATTTAATTATTCAGGAATCCTTAGTAATTACAGCATGCAGTATCTGCATTTGTCTTTCTTCCAGTACATCCCCCAGTTTGTGTAATGGATAGAAAAAGTCTTTGCTGTCTACAGGCAGGGAAAATAGCCAACAATTATGGACTTAGTCATTTCTCCATCTCACTTCACTGTTTGCAGAACAGTATATCTGGAATCTGAAGGACATCATATGTGCTATATAAAACAATTTTCTTCATGCCTCAGGCACCCCTAGCCATTGGCTAGTTGCTGTTCCCTGCCTGTTGGCCGAATGGAACTGCCCCTCCAATGCGGAGGATGACCTCCATCTCCAAGGTCTTAGCCACAGAGACTAACAGTCATGCAAAAGTGTCTTGTCTGCCACTAACATAACCACCAGGAGAACAAAATGGAGAGAGTAAAAACATCTGCACAAGCCCACACTGGGGAACCATTTTAATCAGTTTGCCTTCCTGCATCCAAGAAGCAGCACCTGTGACCAAAATTATCATTTTTATTAAGAAGCCAACCTATTATCTGAGCTAACTAAAGCAAGGGACATAAATCCATGGTTGCACATCTCACTTACGCCTGAGGTCTCTGCAGTAAATACACATTGTGATCAATAATCATAATTAACGTGACTGGCTCTGCAGAGGTATCAAGAATCCACAGTTTTCAACCAGCCAATTGGCACCAATCCTCAAACAAAACAAAACAAAAAACAGGCCACTTATCTCTGGTGCCATTGGTTTCATCTGAAGCTCTGATCACTGAAGCCTACTACAGAAATCAGGCGAAGCAGGTTCAGTGCCTAACTTCAGTCACAGCACTTGATAGTTCCACAAATCTATGTAATAACATTTTGACCATAAAATATACTACACTATTTTAACACTCAACATGTTTATGCTTGAAGCTGCCTTTTGAATTCCCAGGGAAGCATTAGAAGAAAATTAAAAAGCACAGCCAAAAAATATAACCATAGTCAACCTCCAGTCATAAAGTTTAATTGGGAAGCAGATATTAAGTATGTATCTTTATTACATTTTGAAACAATGAATAATATATGGTGTTGGTTAAAGACAGAGCTCAAAAGAGTGAATGTGTTGTTTTATTATTCAAACAGAAATGAAAGTGCATTGTATTATCAATTAATATGGGCATCATTTTCTGTGAAAGAAAGAAATAAATCCACCAGCCTCAGCTGGTGATTTACATACTGAAGTACTTTTAATCACAGGCATAAAGGCAAGGGTGGGAAGAACAGTAGCCAGAGCTGTTGCCAGGGCAACTTATCCCTGGATTTAGCATTATCATGAAGGGAAAACCTACAAGGAATTTAATTATCCAGTACCTCGACCTTCCCGCCTGCCAAGCACTGGCTGCTCCCTTTCAACTCCAAATCCCTCAGGATTGGCCACACAACTGGTTGCTGCACCATCCCAACAGAGAAGCAGTGTGGGATATGTCCACATGATTTCTTACAAGCTGGCACAAGTCTGCAATGCCCCCTAGACCACAGCAAGAGCCATGAGCCAGCTCTCATGCTAAAACTGGCTGTCAGCCTGGAGCTTAGCCCTGGCTAATATACCCTTTCCTTTTAACAGCACTTATTAACCTCTCTTTTGCATTGCATTGGTGTGTCTGCACTGCCCTTGGTGAGCTGAGTGAGCTGGCAGTGCTCATTTGCATCTGCCACTCTCTAGAGTGCAGATTTAATCCTTGACACGGTCCCTGCAAGTGAGGTTAAGCAGAAATCCAATCTACCAGATACATTTGGCTCATACAGCTTTGTTGGATGCTAAACAAAAGAACAAAGGTGTGATGCAGAGGATCTCCACTGTGCTGCAGCTGCTCCCTACTCCTATAGGCTCCCTGAACATCCTGCATTAGGATGGGAGATGGCTGAACTTCTCCCATCATTTATGAATAACCTTTCCCAGTACTTGAAATGCCTGATATCTGTACTGCTGCTGCCAGCAAGACAGAACTGTTGCTCAGGTGATGACTTCCCACCCAAAAAATCTTCATACATTTGCTGAAAGGATCAGATGTGATGCCTGATTCCCTCTCGCAGTACCACACCTGTTTCTTCATTTAGGGTAGTATCAGGAAAATACATCTGGAAACAAGTGTGAGACACAGAGACAATGATGCCACTCTTCAATGAATAGCAGCACATCATGGATTTTTCCACTATTGAAAATGATTCAATATTTTATTCATTATATTATATGGAACATGCACAGATGTAACTGGGAAAGAACTAGAAACCAGATTTGTTTCTACAGCAAGATACGTGACTGAAGTTGGTCCTGCTTGTTTAAACTTTTCACATTTCAGGCTTATGGATCTAATCGTTGGAAGAGTAGCATATTCTTTCTGACTAGATGATTTCTTTTCAAATGTCAGCATCCATTGCCCACTAATCCTACAAAAAGAACAATAAATGACTATGGGATTTCGCATTCAGTGGCAGAAGAAATGTGTTGTCCCAGCTGGGTACCCATCATCTTGAAGTATGGACAATCTGTGCCAAGATTGTCCAAGCAATGCCTTTATGGGAATACACTGAGCAAAAGATTTAATCATGTTTATAGAAAATCTGTCACAGCCTCGGAGCAGCAGATATTCATGCAGACCGCTCACCTTTTCTGTCTTCAAGAAGAACTGTGTTTGTTTCAAAGACTGTAAAATATTATCAAAATGAAGGGGAAACCCTTGCTCATCTACTCCTGCAATTTTCAGTGCTGTTTCAGATATGCTTCCTTATAATTACAAGGGTTAATAGATAGTAAAATGACCAGATTCAACAACACAAGCTTGAAGAGAGTGGATCTTTACCCATGAATATATACACAGAGTTTGAAAAGAGTTTTCGTCATGGTTAATTTTTGGCTGTCCAAAAGTCAGTCAGACGAGTGGACTGACTACTGGAGGCAGGCATGTACCTCTGGAATGGAATCTCCTTTGGAAGCAGCAGATAGGACAGGTGAAGCCAGACACATTTTGGACCTGTTTCTTCCTCCCTGTTGGATCCTGAAGGAGCCTAACAGCTAACTTGGATAAAGCATCCAACTCTCCGTTGTGCATTTGGCTGAGGCGGTTCACCTCTGGCTGTGTTAGTACTACGAGAGCTTACAAAGACTAGAGAAGATGTTCAAGAAAATGCTCCTAAATAACTGTCCCTTCTTTCTTCAGTTATGAATAGTATGGGAACAACTTGTTCATATTATTTCAGTTTTACTGTTTTCTATTAGTATTACATTGCCAAAAAGGTATTGAACATCTACAGAGAGAGACAGAGGGAAATGAAAAATGACAACAACAAACAAACAGAACAAAATAAAAACACCAGAAAGCTTGTTATCCAGTGCTTTGGGGACTTTGAAATAAAACTTCGTGGCCATGTTACTTGTTCAAAAAGAGTTGAGAGATCATAAAAAGATTTGTTTTTTTGTAACAGAGAGGACACGTACCCAGAAGTCAGTTCACCAAAACACTACCTGATTACACTGACATTCAGCACAGCAAAATTTTAGCCCTTTTTTTTTAATAGAGGGACCTGTTTCCCAAACAAAGAGCAGTATAACAGAAATCAAAACACTCTCCAAACATTTATCATTATTTATTTAAAAAGTCCTTTGTTCCAAGTCCACTCATATAATCTAGAATCACACCAATGTACATAAATAATTGGTGGGAGGCAGTACAGAAGATGGAATCAGACTCTTCTCAATCTTGCCCACAGACAGGGCCCACAGATAGTATATTATGGGCACAAATTTAATATAGATGCATGAGATTCCACTTAAAATTAAGAGAAAGCTTTTTTTTTTTTTTTTTTTTTTACTGTAAGAGTGGTTAAATACTGGAGCAGGTTGGTCAGAGAGGTTGTGGAGTTTCCACCCTTGGATATAGTTAAAACTCATTTGGATATATCCTTGAGCAATCTGTTCTACTTTGACTACTTAGACTTAGGAGGTATGGATCACCTGGGATGAAACAGCAAAGTATTTATTCTTCTCTTTTTCCTCCATGATGCAAAAAGGAAAACAGAAAATGTGAGAGATGTTATAAGCCTCCATGTGACAGTTTACTATTGGGTTGTTTCTTCTGCAGGAATAAGTCAGTACTGTGTAAGCAGAGTTATGCTAACTGAGCAACTGGCCCAGCACAGTCGACTATTTTGTGTTTATATCACTCTGCCCACAGCAGGAAGGTTGGAACTAGATGATCTTTGAGGTCCTTTCTGAATTAAGGCAGTCTATGATTCTATGATTTTAATCTACAATTCTCATAGATGAGATTCACGCTCTCAGGTAGTTGCATTTTTGAATTGTTGTGTTTTGTTGTGAGAAGTGAGTCTGCTTTGAAAGGTGAGCCAAGACTAAAGAAAGCAGAGACAAGTCTTGAAGTACTGCCCTCTGCTCCTTCAATCTAATGTTATACAACACCTCAAAAACTGGCCAAAGAGCAATATGCATTGTGTAATAAGGGGAGGAAATTTGCTGTTCCTGATTTAGTTTGTCAGAATCACCTTTTCAGGCATCACTTTGTGGCTAGCATGGGTGGATGGAGATCTCTTTTCTGCCATTCTGCACCTCAAGGCCGAGTTGCAAGAAGCTGGTGCGGGCTGTATGAGACCTGAACGCTTCCACACTTCCTCAGGCACTCATGGCAGAGCAGCACTGTCTGCACAGCCTGGTAAGCCAGGCATAAACCCAGCAATCCATTTGCATACACCATTTGCAGCACAGCTCATCTGGGATATGAGGCAATGGTGTTCTGCTAACAAAACATGAATACCTTAGGTGAAATAGTTTCACAGCACCTTAGTGAGCCCATGCAGTTTTCAGAACTATAAATAGGACCTTCTTGGTTTGTACCAGTTTGGAAAATCAATATTTGCATGCTAGCTCTGTTCTCAAAATAAATATCACACAGCTGTTTTTTTTTTTTTACTTCACCATTCCCTGATCTCCAGTAACTCATAAGCTGCTTTGTAGTAAATCTCTGTCAGGCCATTGCACAAGGCAGAACCTCTAAACTTACAAACACTGTGGTTGTGATTCTCTGGCCTTGTCTCCTTGTCATTAATGCTCATGACAGACTATAATGGAAGAACATCTATGCCTGTGTTGTGAAGGAAAGAAGGCTAACATCATCTCCCTGCTACTAAGTATGAGTGGATGTTGGTATTCTTGTTCTCTCTCTGCCAATAACTTTCAGGCTACTTAGCATAAACTAGCAAAATTTAACAGGTTTAGCTAATTTTAGTAATCCTGCTGTACACACAATAACTGGTGTACAGCACAGTGAAAAGGAGAGACCAGAATCTTTCACCCTCAGTAGGCTTTCTTAGTAGAATCTGATCAAAGCTCTGATTTCAAGTTCCTTCCACGTTGTTATGTCTCTGGTACACACAGCTGTCCAATGAATGGCTTCTAAGTTGGATATTAGGAAAAATTTCAACTCAGAAAGAGTGGTCAGACACTGGAACAGGCTGCCCAGGGAGGTGGGGGAGTCACCAACCCTGAAGGTGTTCAAGAAACTTGTACGTGTGGCACTGAGGGACATGGTTTAGTAGGCATGGTGGTGATAGATTAACGGTTGGACTGGATGATCTTATTGGTCTTTTCCAACCTTAATGATTCTGTGTTTCTATCAGCCTCTGTCTGCATCCCTTCCACATAGAGCAGAGTGCACGGCACACCAGGAAATGCAATTCAATGCAGCTAAAATTCACTCCTCCATTTCACTGTGCTCCCCCAAAAGCTGTGCCCACTGCATAAATAGTGATCTCTTCAAAATAAAGAGGTTTTCTTTATGGATGTTTGGACAGTTCCTAATAGCACAGAAGAGGCCTGGTCACCTCCAAAGACTGTACGTGCTTCTGTAATATAAATAAATAATCATAAAAAATGAGTTGTCAGAGAAAGAGGTCATGGTTCAGTAGAGTAAATCAAACTTTAACATCCCATCAGAGCCAGACTGCCTAGCAACAAAACAATTTATCATTAAGAAGTTTTTGCACTTTATTATAAATTTAGATTTAAAAGAAATGTTGAAGTCTCTGGGTCAAATTTGGCTTTCAGTTACTATGGTAGAAACCAAGAGCATTACTGAAGGTAATGAATCTGCTGTAAATTGAAGAAAGAAATAGAAATTCTTCATATATTGGAAAACATTATTTTATGCTTCAAGTCCAGACTTTTAATCCGTGCAATATAGAAATATGATTATTTTCTCAAAAATGAAAATGAAAAAAACCACCAACACTTTGATTTGTTATCTACACTTCTTATGACAGTCATTTCTAAAGTATAAAGATTGGATCTCAAGTGGTCTGCATGAGCTATTGCATCAGAAAGTTAAAAGCACATCAACCACATCTTGGTTTTAATTAACATAACTAATTCAGGAAATGTCTTAACTGTCAAAAACCCCTTTGCACTTATGTTTTTATTTGTTTGTTTTCTCTCTAGACAAGCAGTAAGAGTTCTGTCTCACTGTACTGCACATCACACTGATTCAGCTATTGTCTGGTTGTCAAGCAGGCAGCTCCCATCTCCTACCCAGTCTTGGTGAAGTGGCACAGCTGATAACCCCATGGGAGTGTCCTTTGTCAGGAGGCACACTACAGAATCTAATCTTTCACAGCCACCACAGGAGCATGCCGGCTAGGTATCCTCCATCTTTTTTTTTCCTTTTTTCAACTATCACAAGATAATTTATAAAGTATCCACCTCTTCCTTAAGAGGACCTATTAGCTGGTTCTTTCTGATCTGAAAAACAGAGATGTTTACTAATTTTCACATCCCAACACTGTCTCTTAGAGCTTTGGGTGATGATGAGTCCTGACTGACAGATTTTCAGGCATGCTAGTCATGTATTTCTGTAGACTTCTCAGGAGGGATTAATATCAGATTTTTATTATACTATCTCAGTAATTTTCTGCAGGTTATTGCTTTGTTGTATGGCAGTGCTTAACTGCACTCTTTCCCTCTCCTTCCTCCTCTACAAAAAATTACAATGAAGGAAGATGGAGTTGTCAGTTTTCACTTTTTTCACAGTACTAGCTCAGCTCAAAGGTTTGAGATGGACCATTTCATCTTGTCTTTGATTATCTCATACAAGCCATTTTGATCAGAATATAAACTGTGTTTGTCTTTCTGATTCTAATTCCAAAGGCCTGGTAAAATTTTGGGTAGTGTCAGAAAATAACCATCTGATTGGTCTGATAGATTTTATAACAACATGCTCTTTTCCGGATTCTGATAGGTTGGGTGATTTTAGTGCTTTGAATGTTAGTTTTTTTATTGCGAGCAGAAGGTCATCTGCATATATTAATTATTTGTCAGTGCCTGGCTTCTCCTTTTATTTGTTTTCTGCATCTAGTTGTGTTTACTAATGTTTCTAGTTACAAGACAAATAATTGCATCTCTCTGCATGCTGTTAGCAGCAGGGGTTTTACTATCGCAAATGATGACAGATGAGCATGTGTACAGAGCTTTGATTTACAGCTCAGATTTATGTTAAAAGCCCCATATTTGTTGGGTCTAGAGCAGATAGCAGAGAATGATTGAGTTTTATGTTTTGCTTTCCTGATATTGTGTCATTGAGAATCACCAAATGTCAGTAGTACAGATGGCCTGCACTGGTACATATACCAAGACATGTAAAAGTACCTGAATGACTTAGGACCTTTAAGCTATCAAGGTTTAATGAAACATTCTGAAACTTAGCTTCCAACTTGCCCAAAATTCTGTAAGAGTTGATAAGAAAAACTGAAATTAAGAATGACCTAAGATGTCTGTGAGTTTTCAAAAATATTCAAAAGATATAAAATCACTCATGTTAAGTAGCCAGAAACAAAAAGGTGACAAAATGGAAAAGTGTAGACAAAACAGAAAAGCACTGACACATTTCGAGAAGCTTAGATGGTGTTTGGGTGTCTCTCACTAAAAAGCTTGATGATACTCTTATGCACCAAAATATTTCCTGGGACTTGCACCAGGGCAGAACATCATTGCCTTATCATAGAATCATCATAGAATGGCCTTGGTTGAAAAGGACCACAATGATCATCTAGTTTCAACCCCCCCATCTATGTACAGGGTCACCAACCACTAGACCAGGCTGTCCAGAGCCACATCCAGCCTGGCCTTCTGCTACCTTGTCTGAAATTCCAGTAGCACACAGTCTTAGTACCTCTTCACCCATCGCCATTAATTTGTAGTTCATAAATGAAGCATCCCTTCAGGATCCCCTGGAGCCTCCTTACTGCCTGCCCGCCCCTTGATTTGAGTATGAAATCCAGTAACTTCAGCCACTTCCACTGAAAAATATTTTAAAAATGAAGAAAGAAAGAGGAAACTAAGAGGTGGTGGTCAGGTTTTAGTATGATAGCCTAAAGATCAAAGTGCTTATTTGTGCAAATCCTTCTTTGAATCACATTCTGAAGGTGATCAAATCCTTACCCCTACCTCCTGTGAGTGTGCCCAATCATTATGGCTTTTTAATACCTGTGAAAGAAAGAGGGAAGAGGCACTCTAACCTATAATTATAGGAGGTTACACAAAGAAGGAGCCAAGTGAGAAGATCTGAGCCAGATCACGGTGCTGCAGAGAGTACACGAGGAAGAAGATTCACTTCCCAAGCTCCCCATGCTGCTCTGTTATTTTGCCTCGAAACACCATCAAATAAACAAAGCATGCTTTTTTTGCTTGTTTTCAACTTCTTCTGGCTGCTCAGGTCAACTCTGAAATTAACAAGGGGGAGAGATAAGTGCTACAGATCAACCACTACGGAAGTCATTTTCACAGGTAGTAACATCCACATCAATATAAACCAAAATGCATAGGAAAGGAAGAAGATAAGCAAAATAATTTGGAGATATTTCAGAGCAGAGGGTGAGGGATGGGAGTATTGAATATACACCCCTGAGCTTGTTTGGGATAAATGAATGGAATTAGTTCCAGTGGCTTTCTTCCCTTAAGGTATAACATCTGTGGTTGATTTATCTCTAAACGTTATGGAAACTAGAACCACCCCAAATATCTCTTTGCCCTGCTAAAGAAGTTCATCTCGTGTGAAAGCTTTGAATCATTCGGCTATGGCTGAAAAGGGGGAAGAAAAGTACATTCCTATTTTTCAGCACTCTTTGAACCTTATATTTTAGGACGAAATCAAACTGTTCTACAAATTTATGCTCACATAAATATAACCAAACAATCAGGAGCTATCTTTTCCATCAAGTTTCATGCTGATCCTCTGCTAAAATTTATTTATAACCTTTATCAAAGAGTCAGATACAATCATGACTCTGCTGTTTTGGTCCCAAATAAACCTTATCTTTCCTCAGCAGGTATAACTCTTAGACAATTGTTACATATACAGATAATCTAATCAGAAAGAAATATACCTGGCCAGAAAGATGTCTGGCCAGAAATTTGTCCTTAATCTTCTCATTGGATATCTTAGTGCCTCACAAATGGCACCAGAAATAAATGTGTGGGCAACTGATTCAAACTCCAGATCATTCTAGTTAGGAGAACCCAAAGGGTAATTCACTTCTCTCTAAAGCACTGACAGGTAACCTTCAGTCTCATCAGTTAATGGGATAATGGCTGAATTCAGTGGTCTAACCATAGGGTTATAGTACCATCAGAATATTTCTGAGATTACAGTTCTTTTACATCTGTTGTCACAAAAGGAAATCCTATATAGCACTAACATATCTATACTAGTTGGATTCCTATGACATCCAGGAAGCAGCATCCCAGTCTAGCTCATCACTGTAATGGGAGCTTAGGAACTAGCAGCACTTGTAGACTCCCGCATGGAAACACCTACACTGAGGTGCTCCTTTCTCTGTATCTATGAATCTTCTTATATTCCCAGAATAAGGATAGCATTCAACTCAGTGTGGGACTAGTACTGTATAGAGGTTGTCTCACTAGATACCAAAAGTAGCATGCTCTGGTTTTTATGGAGTTTATTCCATCATGATTACTCCTGCTCAGAAGCAATAGCTATTTTCTTGGTTTGAATTTATGGTTATAAATGGCTTTACTGACTTTTGTGACTCAGGTATCTCTGTAAAACCATTTATCTTGCCTTTAAGAAGGCTAAATCCATGATTCCAGGTGTCTTGTATTGTTGTATTAAATTTGATCAATAATTCAAAGAGGTTCTAAAAGGAAGCTTTCAAGGGAATTACTCTGACCTGTCTGATGAAGTCAGTGTTGGAGTTCATCACTGTGCCCCACTTCCTTTTCTATTTTCTTTCCAGAGTACTTCATCCTTCCACGAGCTTCATATATCCTCTTTACAGCTCCCTGATTCCAACTTCCTTATGATCCTTGCCTTTCATTTCCTCTGCTATTCCATTTTCATTCCTTTGCATTACTTTCCTATAACACTCCTTTCCTTCAGCAAATTTGAGGGAATCCAGCAGCTCTGAAGCACTTTAGCTTTGGCTCATTTAAGTTTTTTCCCCTCTGTTCTTTCCCACTGATGCTGCTCTGCGCCAAGGGAATGAGAAGGAGGAAAGGAGGAATTAGTGTACTCTGAAGCACATCTGTATTAACATGCTCCAAAGTGCTGTGTTACTTCAGTTGAGCAGGCTGGAGCCAAGATGAATGTGTTGTTGCACACCATGGGCATTCACTGACCTAGTCTCACTTCTGAAAAAGCCCGATATTACTTGCTTTCTGCAGCAGCTGCTATTGCATGACCTCCAAAATTATTCAGGCTTAGCCTGACAATGCTTGATAACGATTTAGAGTAACATTGTGAGCTATCCTATTCCTTTACAGAGGCAGGTGGACTCACAGTGAGTCAAAATCTGTCTACCGCAGAAAACAACATGTTTTGAAATTTACTGAATAATCTCTTTCTCCTGTTTGCTTAGGAACCCTCATTGAAGATCATGAAAACCTATAAAGGGGTTCAACATTTGTACAGTCTGCAATGGAAAAAGAGGGATGATCTACATCTGCTCAACAGGAAAATCTCAAATATACCTTTTTCAGTTTCACTGCATAGTGTTCTTTGGCTAGAAAAGAAATATAACAACTGAAGGAGAATGCAAGTGATTAAGGTTGCAGTTCAGGTATCTACAGAAGTGCCCAGTGCCATTTTAGACACACTGGCACTGTGTCCAGTGTGGTCGATGGCTATTCTGTGTATTCAAGGACTTCCTTACAGAACAGTACTGCATGCCTTGGTTGTAAGAGTAGTCAGGAGGACATCTAGCCCAACTTTAAGCTGAAATAAAGGGTAACTTCAAAAGTTAGATTTTAGGAGCAACAGAATTCACAACAGATAAAAAAAACCTGAAAGTTAGAAAACTTTCTTATTTTCTCACATTTGGGCAAAATTTGTGATTTTATTAAAAAAAAAAAAAGCTAAAGGTAGTTTGATCTGAACTTAGTTTGATATCTCAGTCCACTAAGTGTAGTGTTACTTTATTAAGAGATCCAGCCTGGTAGCATAAGTTCATGTTTTTATACTGCTTCCAGCAAAGCATTTTATTCTAAACCCAGGGAGGATGGCATAACTACCAATGTCTTCAGAATTCACAGAAAATGACAGCAAAATCACAGTACTGTGCCAGCAGTGGAGAATTATGTCTCATTAAAATAGGATAAAAACCATTCATTAAATAGTGAGCTAGTCTCAGGTGGTTGTAATTTCAGGTTACTCCCTATCACACCTGTAATTCTTAGTAGGATTTCAATGACTTGTAGATGGTAAAGCAGCTATAGACAGATTTCTTGGTGCTAAAATAATATAAACATCTTCTCAGTGCATATCTGAAAATGCCCAGGTCCTGTGCTTGCATATTGTGAACTTACAGCAATTCTTTCCAGCACCCAAGTCTTTTTATGTCCTGAGTGCACTCATGTCATGCTAAATAGTACAGACAGAGCTATAATACTCACCTTTATACAGATAAATATATTACTCCAAAACTGGACATCGGTTCAGTGTTAAAGTAAATCTGACACTATGTGCATTTATTTCTTTGTGTATTAATATTGAAAAATCTTTTCCTGAGTTAGTGATTAATCTTTTGATATTCCAGTATTAATTTTGACTTTCACTTCACATTAAAAATGTTGATATATTAACTGTATGAAAGATTAAAATCCAATTATTTGTTTGGGACAGCAAATTAACATTTGGATAAAGAGGAATAATGCACAAGCAGCTGCTTTTCAAATGTTTAATTTCAGTGATTTCCTGTTGGCAAGCACTTAAAACAAGTACTCAACAGGTCAGTAGAATATTAGAGGAACTTTTTCTCTTCTATTAAGCTATTTCTGTCTCCATCCTCATGGCCAGAATGAAAATCAGGAGAGTAATAGAAGTTTGTCTATGGCTTTTTATCCTTGGGCTGCCAGAGGAATATAGAGGCAGGCATTACATGGGAGAATCACAACAAATCCTCATAATTCTCCACAGATACAAATAATTTAGCATGGTGACAGCTAAAAGAAAAATGATCTCTAAAGAAAACCTTGGATGTCTGCATGTTTGGTGGGTATGTTTTACTTTCTTAACCTTTTCAAGAGTTCATTTTTATGTAAATCTTTTATTTCTTTATCAAGAGACTCAAACAAATGCTGAATAACATCAGAACACTAAATGAATTGCTTTATCACATCTTTCTAGAGCTATAAATACCCTCTAGTCCAGGCAAAGTAGTCAAATCTGCTTTTATTTCAGGCAGCCATCAAAAATTTTGTGACACTTATGTCACATTTCTGTCCCATAATATGCAAGTATACCTAATACACTACCTACTTCTGAGAGAATGAAGACTGGGCCTGTATAGTATGGCAGCTGGAGGCCAAGCAACCTACAGCCTCCAGCACAGGGCTCCATGCTTCTGTCCATGAAAGCAGCTCTCCCTCTTTGTGTGGGGCTGACTTCCAAATTAGAACACTTAGATCTACATATGGACTAACTGGCCAAGTCTCTTTTGTATCTGTGCAAAAGTAAGCTAGAAGTCAACTCACTAAATATTGATACCAAGTGCCATTTCTACTGCTCATGTGTAGTTAAGACTTAAAGGGCATGGGGTCTATGGGAGACAGGCAAAATGCCTTACTTCATCTCAAGTGACAGGTAAAGCCTATTTTTAGGAGCGTGAATTGAGCCATTAATTATCCCAGTCAGTGGTGGCTTTGGAGTGAT
This sequence comes from Pavo muticus, assembly GCA_016647715.1. Classification (NCBI taxonomy): domain Eukaryota; kingdom Metazoa; phylum Chordata; class Aves; order Galliformes; family Phasianidae; genus Pavo; species Pavo muticus. Next base: position 650,002 of record JACDJE010000066.1, on the reverse strand, counting down.
TTGGTTCTTTCTAACAAAGCACACATTGGTGAGCCAAATGATTACCTGGGGGTCTTCCCTGCCTAGGCTCACTACATCTGCACTGACCATAGCAGTTGTTCAGACAGAATGCATGCATTAGCTAAATTAACCTTTCAGGTACCCAAAGGTAGGTGTCTTAATGTACATTGAATCTCATACTTAATGAAGTGGTTCTGAGTGAGACAGTATCTGCTGTTCTTCCAAGATTAGGAGGTCAGCTCTCCTGGAAACAGTACAATCAATTAACATCCTAATGTTACGCATAGGAATTATAATGATATTTTTATGACAAGTTAAAAAATTCACTGTAATTTCTGCTTGTTCTGGAACCCTCTTAAGCCCATGGGAGTTCTCTGAACCTCTGTTCAAGAATCAAGAGTTATGAAGTCTTTCTTTTTTTTTTTAATACCTGTAGATGAATATGAAAAGACATAATTAAATTGCAGTTGAAGCATAATAAGTGTAGGAGGGAGAGCAGGAGAGTGTAGGAAGCCTAAACTGTTGTATGATTTCTTAGTCCTTTATAAGCAGATCCATAAAAGTATCACAGTTCTTGTGGTCCATTCTGATGGCTGTCCTATTTTCAGCTGAGGCAGTGTTACTAGCACACTGATATTTTGGTTGTTGTTGAGTGATAAGAGCACACCCAGGGCTGGGACAGAGTGCTCCGTGGGGAAGAGCCACTGCCACTATGGCATAGCAGCAGGACAGCTGGCCTGAATTAGGCCAGGGGATATTCCCATACCACCTGACATCATGTGGAAGGTCATAGAGCTGTGGAGATTTGGCAAAGGGCAGGTAATACTCGGAGATTTACTGAGTGATAATTGGTGAGTGGTGAGATGTTGCACTTTTAGCAGGGTGTTAGTTGGCAGGCAGTTGTATTGTTAGCTAAGTTTCCATCAGTGTGTGGCAAGTAGTTGCTTTTCATATATATACATATATACACATATTCTGCTTCCATTTCTCTCCCTCATTCCACCTGTGAAGAGTGAGTGACTGGCTATGTGGTGCTTAGCTGGCTGCCAGGTTAAACCACAAGCTGATTCCCATTCTCTGACCTTTCACAAATGACTACTGGGATATGGTCTGGTGGATCAAGGCTGAGGTGAGGCACAGTGTTAGAGGCATATCACTCTTAAGGGTAACTGAGATACAATTAGTAAAGACAAGGATTTTGCTGGGAGCAGTAAGGGCTGAAGAAGTTCACTTATTTCTGGATTCTGCAAGGATTTCAATGCTAGGATGAGCACAGTTATAATCTGTACATAGATCAGGCCACAGGGCTGAGGATAAGATCAGTTTTATAGGCAGATTTAGAAAAAGGAGCAAGACTGTAACACTGTGTCAGTGTTATGATCTAACTCAGCATTAACTCAGCGCCACACAGCCATTCTCTCACTCTCCCCAGGTAGGATGGGGGAGAGCTCTGGAAAGGTAAAGTGTGAGAACTTGTGGGTTGAGATAGAAGCAGTTTAGTAGGTAAAGCAAAAGCTGAATGCTGAATGCACAGTCAAAGAAAAACAAGGAATTCATTTGCTGCTTCCCATTGGCAGGCAGGTGTTCAGCCACTTCCATGAATGCAGGGCTCATCATGTGTCCTGGTTTCTCAGGAAGACAAATGCCATTACTACAAATGTTCCCAATTCCTCCTTCTTTACCACAGTATCACTGCTGAGCATGATGCCATATGGTATGAGATATCCCTCTGATCAGTCTTGATCAGCTGTCCTGGCCGTGTCCCCTCATAGATCCTTGTGCACCCCCAGCTCCTCACTGGCAGTGTGAGAAGTAGAAAAGATCCTGGCTCTGAGCCTCACTGCTCTGCAGTAACTAAAACACTGGTGTCTCATCACTACTATTTTCATCAAAAATCCAAAACTCAGTATCATTCCATGAAAAAAATTAACTCTATCTCAGCCAAAACCATGCCAATCAGAAAGGATGGAATATTACAAGGGATGATGCTGCAGACATCTTATCATTCACATTTAGTTCTGGGCAGAGTTTGTGATGTTATTGTTAAGACTAAGATTAATGAAATATTGTCATAAAGAATAAGTCTGGAAAGAATGGAAGAAAACCATCAACTGTTGAATAATGCAAGCTTGGAAGTCTACATTATTGCTCATTCTGATTTAGGTCAGGGTCCTGTATCCAAAATGGACATTGCCTACTCAACTCACTTTTATTAAAAATAATATATTTATGGTTAAAGAGAGGGAAGAAATTCCCCTAAGTCTAAGAAGGGCAGGAAAGGATTACTTATGGCAGAAGTCAATAAAATTCACAGGGATATAGTAAAGAGAACAGTTAGCAAATCCACTAAACCATGCACACATATACAAACACAGATGTAAACCTCTGGTTGTGCACAACATCAGCTTTGACTTCACTTTTAAGGCCTGTACACAACAGCACAATAATTCCAGGAGTCCTTTTTCTCATTTGCCAAACATTACCTTAGCTGTGGAGAAAAGTGTGGAGAAAGTGAGAGGAAGCATAATTTGAGATGATTTTTAAGGACAGATTGGATGATGTAAAAAGACAGACGACTGTCTCTGATTAAGGATTAGAGAATGGGTTTTGGAAAATAAGAAGAACTGGGACTTCTCTTGGGTGGTATTGTGCATGTCTGAAGAATATGTGGTTATGTGGATGGTTGCAGACGGTTGGACTGGATGATCTTAGAGGTTTTTTCCAACCTTGGCAATCCTATGATTCTATATCAATTGGGAAACAACCACTTTCTTGAGCTGGTGACTCCTGTCCTAAGCTGCACAGGCTGAGTTGGGGTGAGGCTGAGGGAAACCAAAAAAGATGATAGTTCTCAAATTTGTGGGAGTATGGAGAAGAATCCCAGAAGAAAAGTAAAGTTCCAGTGCTGCCTGAAGACAGTAATTTGAGATTTTGAGGTCAAGTCCTAATCTATGCGCTTAACAACATTCTGTGTATTCCAGGCATGGATTATCCATTTCATTTTCTCACACTATGGAAAACATGACAAAAATAATCTCTTATTCCACATTTTCAAATTCTTATTACGTATCACTGAGATTTTCTCACGAAGATTATGAACTATCCTTCTCCATTCCAGGTTACTTTCTAACCTGCTAGTACCTTCAGGCATTTTCTAAACACTGTTGTGCCCTGGATATTAGGAAAATAGGAAATAGGAGTCACTCCTTCAAAATTAAGTTTGATATCTCCTCTCACCTTTGGACAGTTACTGGTCAGGGCTACCTGTGCTAGTAAAAGGCAAACTTGCAGCACTTGAATAGGACCTGAAACAGCTAAATATATTTACTAGTTATTTCTCATAATTCATAAATCACATATCTGACATGTCAGATGGAAGTATGTGACTTGATAGACATAAAACTGGGAAAGAGTTAAAGACCTATAAATGCTTCTACTAACAATAAATAATTGGGTAGAAATTACTCGATACATGTTTATGTACATTTAACATTCTTTTACAGAATGTAAATTATGATGAAACTCTAGCTACCATCTCATTTCCGCTCTTCATATTAACTCCTTTCCTCAGACTGAAGTGCACTACAGGTGTTTTTGTTTTTGGTGTTTTTTGTTTAGCACTTTTGGTGAATGGGACTGGAATTGAATCTGTGTGAACACATGCAAGAATTCAATGTCATGTTTCACTCAGAGGTACAGGTAAAATTGACAGATGCTCAGGATTTATGCAGCATTTGCTAGGAAGTGGCTTATTAGAAGTATATCTATAATGGATTTTTACAAAGACTGTCAGTTTTGGAAAAGCTTCTAAACTAATCCAGCAGATGTACTGATATGCTCCTCAAATGCTGTGAATAGACAAGAAACTAGACTATGTTGTACTTGAAGAGAGATTTAGCTTTGTACCAATACAAACTGCTTAGAAATTCTGATGTCATGTTTACCAGAGGGAAAATCAAGGCAGAAGTTTTAACAGTCTCATAAACTAAGTCTCTGCCATCCTTTGCATCGCAGGCCACTAGCCATGCATGTACAATAAAAGTTTCCAAGATCTCAGTGCAGAGATATGTCACTAGATAGAGTATAACTTTAAAGATTGTAAATGTATTCCTGAAGGAAGAAACTATCTATTTCCCCAGACTTGTTGGCAGGATTAGACTGACTTTAGCACTGTATATATATTGTAAAAATCCACTGCAAAATATTCAAGTGTTCCACGGAGAACATCAAATAAGATATTTTTCTTAAACATATGGCAGAAAGCATATTAACATGAGTAACTTCTATGACATTTCCCCCTCCTCTCATCTTCAGTGTTGCTGTGAGGCAAATACAAAGTGTAAGTGATGATCTGGAAGAAGAAAAGAGACAAATAGGAGCTGAAAATCAAGGCTGGAATTCAAAATCAAATGGTTCCTGAGGCCCAGACTTCTTCTCAAACAGGCAATTGCATTTCAATAGCTTTTGCAGTAAAACATCTCAAAATTGAGAATGTCCTAAATCAAGTGATCAAGTCATGAAGTCACATGTAACTAATCTACTAATGAAATTCTTGTGACTGAGACTTGGAACATTACTATCTCTACCGCAGAGCTGCTTGGGTAAATTATATAACTGCAGTGTACCTGAGCTCATCGTATGCAAAATTAGAATGACAGTACTTTGTTTCTGTAGTATATTTAACTGTAAGAAATTTGGAATTTAGTAAATGAGTCTACCAGTGGCAGAGGCTTCCCCAGATAATCTGTGTACACTGCCAACAACAGAACCCTCCAGACATAGCTGCAATTCTGCAATATTAAAAATAGATGTGAACGCAGGTAAGCATAAGGAGTTTCCATCCTCTCTGACAGTCTACTCTTTGCAGTGTTCCTGGGAGGCCCAATCCAGCTGTCAACAGAATTAGCAAAAGTGGTTTCATAGAAAAGAAAAGGAAACAAAAGAAAAGAAAAGAAAAGAAAAGAAAAGAAAAGAAAAGAAAAGAAAAGAAAAGAAAAGAAAAGAAAAGAAAAGAAAAGAAAAGAAAAGAAAAGAAAAGAAAAGAAAAGAAAAGAAAAGAAAAGAAAAGAAAAGAAAAGAAAAGAAAAGAAAAGAAAAGAAAAAAGCAGATAGCAGATTGGCTTCCTCAGTCATCCAGTGTCAGCAGTGTGATAAACCTGAACTCCAAATTATATCCATGCATTGATCTGTAGGTCATTTCATACATCATGAGTAAGCATTAGGAAAAACCTGATAGGGAAATACAGCAGGTTTTATAGCACTAAAACCTTAGTAGTTGAACTCATGAAAAAGAGAGATCAAAACTCCAAGATACTTCTTCAACTTTGCTTCTTTTCTTAATTAAAACCTCAGCTGCACCAGGCAGTAGTTTCACTGACTTTCCTTGCTGTCATTTCTGTTCTTCGCCTTACCCAGAAGCCCAGTGTCATGCCCCAAATCCATACTGACTGCATGGGCTCCTGCAGTTTGTGAATTAGAGCACTCAGATTGGGACTGAGCATCTCAGACCTTGTGTCAGTTTGATGCGATTTCACAGATGAGCTGGCAAGATGATTTTTTTAGACAAAAGGCAAACAGCCAACCATATATCAGCTGCACAGAATTTCAAGAACTAATAAATGTGCTATGAATTAACACTTGTAATTTTGAAAAAAATGCTGGAAAGCAAATAGTAGAAATCAATGATTATAGTTAACTTTTCCCAGGATTATGACATTCTTGGTAGCAAGTGAATAAACTGAAATAGTTGTTTAAATGGTAAGTTCTGATTTTCAGCTGTGCTATTAGCATGTGTCTCTGCTGGAGTTTTCAGGCTCAAAGAGTGCTGAGATTTCTAGTTTGGGCTTTCATAACCAGAATATAGTTGATCTCATTGAAGCTGACAGTGAAGAGACTAAGCGGATCCTACTAGTAATTTCAAAAGACAAAAAAAAGTCAGGCAGCATTCAGCTTCAAAAAGTTAATGGTCCTGCAGGCTGAGATCTTAATACAACAAGAAGACAGTCAAATTATCATCTCAACAAGACCCAGAGAAAGTGACACATTCGAGTATTATCATATAGACTGAACAGTCCAATCCAGGTAAGCAGATGAAGCAGAGCCTTCTTGATTACTTACGAAAAGGTCCGAGGTGTGGCAGTCAAATGCTGGGAGTAATTTCAGAATGAGTTATCAGTGCTCAGAGACAGTGCAGAGACAGGCATTGTCACACAATCAGAGAGTGGAGAAACATGAAAAAGAATTGCAAAAAGATGGTCTTTCCAGTTTTTCTAAGTTTTTTTTTTGTAGCACCTCTCTGTGCCAGGCTCCTGCTGCACTGCCCACTAAGTTTGGTATTTTGTGGGCTTTTGTATCTCTTACATACTAAAAGTCACAAAGCTATTTAATGTGATTTCATCTTCGAGCTGTAATTAAAACTGGAAATCCCATTATACTGACAGTATCAACAGCGCATTTTTATAAATATTGCTATCAGCTACATAGATTTCCCCTTTACTCTGCCCTCGTGAGGCCCCATCAAGAGTACTGCATCCAGTCTGGTTCTGGGGCCGCCAACACAAGAAGGATGTGGAGCTCTTGGAGCAGGTCCAGAGGAGGGCCACGAAGATGATCAGAGGGCTGGAGCATCTCTCCTGTGTAGGCTGAGGGAGATGGGTTTGTTCAGTCTGGAGAAGAGAAGGCTTTGGGGAGAGCTTGTTGCACCCTTCCAGTACTTGAAAGGGAGCTTATAAGCAGAAGGGAGAGCAACTTTTTACATGGTATAATAGTGAAAGGACAAAGGGGAATGGCTTTAAACTTAAAGAGGGGAGATTTATGTTAGATGTTAGGAAAAAAATCTTTACTCAGAAGTGGTGAGGCACTGGCACAGGCTGCCCAGAGCAGCTGTGGGTACCCCATCCCTGGAGGTGTTCAAGGCCAGGTTGGATGGGGCCCTGGGCAGCCAATGAGCCCATGAAAGTGGTTTGGGACTGGGTGGGCTTTAAGATCCCCTCCAACCTAAGATATTCTATAATTCTGTTATATGACTTAAGGTAATTCGCATAGCTAGCCTTCATAGTAGTATTTAACTGAAGTTCCTTAAGACTCTGTAGTACAAAAATAAGAATATAAATGTGTTTAAAATTCTAATTCCATTTAAATGATACTGTAGCCAAGCCCTTTTTAGGAGAATGTGCAATTATCTGTTCAGCAGCAATTCCAGATAGCTATATGTCCCTTTCATTTTAGAGAATTTCTTTACAAATTTTCAATACAATTATTTTCCACTGGGCGAGGAAGCATGAAAGTTTAAAATCAGAATAAGAAGATGGCTTAGGATGAGGAACAAGGAATGGAATTTCATTCTGAGAGGGCTTTTAATCAACATAAAAGGACTATGTAGTTATGTTTTTCCTCGCTCTCATACTTTTTATAAAGCGTGAAGCTGATGGAGAATGACAGAGTGCTTTTCACCCACAAGACACCAGATTATTTAGTATACATAATACCATACAAAAGCAAACCCCAATCACCACATATTTCAAGCTTTTCACATGAGTAGATGTATAATGTTTTTGTTGCAGCCTTCCCTTAAAGAGATCAGGCTCCACAGGTCGATGACTAATTTGCAAAGAGAGCAAATCAGAAGGCCATTAAGAACTAAAAAACACATTAATAAGCCTTAACTGGTTTATTGGCTGGCAGTCAGGAGAGTTGTGGCCCCAAGCAGCTACAGAGTAACTGGCCTGAATTTTTGTGTATTATTCCTAGTGAAATGACAGATGTTGTTTACATCTAGTGTTGGAGGATTCCCCTTGAACACAAACTCGGATCAGGCTGTGACAGACTGATCTGGCACCTCACTGCACTCCACTCCTCTTTAGGCAAGTTCTACCGAAAATAAATGGATTCCCCTCAGTATTCACAAACAATATTAACCCTCAAGTAATTATGCATCTCTTCAAACTTTTAGGGCCTGTGCCAGCATGTGTGAAGATAATGACAAGAAAGCACCCTTCAAATGAATAATTGTAATTATACATATATTAAGTACCCTTTCAATTTCATAATTTGTTCTCTATCATGGCTGTTATATTCTTCCTGAGAACATAAGGGAAGCATAGACACACATGCTTACATTAATACATGTGACATAAAGAGTATTGCCTTATTAAGTGCATGCAGAACATACTGGGACATAGCACCCAGCCAATATCCACTCTAATTTTTGTGCTTGAAGATTTTCAGTACTTCCATGGAGTACTTTGGGGAGCTTGCACTTTGACTGTTCTGGACTATAGTTCTAATGGTACCATGGTTTACGCTTCCCAAGCAAAAACCCATCCTGGATGGTGTTCAACATTTAATTTATCTAAGAGAAGCAAATTTTGTCCTTACACTGAGGTACAGTCACCTTATTCTGGTCACATACCCCTTCACTTATTCTTCCCATCAGCCAATGTAGCCCATTTCCACTGGAGTGTAGTTGGCATGAGCTTACTGTAGAGGAGACACAGGCATTTCTGATCTGCAAAATAAAACAAACAGGACAGTGTACATAGGACTTGTTATAGCCCATTCCCACCCACCAATGCTCATTTTCCAAATTTCAGTCCTCATTTTCATGCTTATGTATTTTCTTCAGTGGAACCACACCAATCAGATGCATATATAAATGATACATGCAGAATCTCATGCCATTATAATGACACCTGCATTCACTAATTGTCACAAAAATTCACTATGGAAATAGTAACATCTCAGCTGAGTAATGCTTCTAGGATGATGACAAGATAAAAAGGCACCTTCTTTGTTCAGAAAATGTCAGTTCAGAAAATTTCATCTGTGGAGTTGCTCTGAGCTGAGCTACTTAAAATTGTATTTTTGGGCCTACTTCTCCTAAAATTTCACACTGAGACTGAGATAATTTATCATTACTGTCCTTCAACTGATGGGAAGATTTTTCCTTAAATATTGTAAAGAACTCACCAACAGATGGATAATACTGCTGCATGATCTAAAATTCAGTGCTAAAAAGTGATAGTTTGACATTTCACTTGAGTGAATTTAGTATTGTCAAATTAAGTTTCATGTTTTGTGGATAAAAAATCTTCTTCCTCCTTAGAGGAGGAATAAGAATAAGAGGATACTACAGACCTGCATAGGAATTATATTTCTTTTTCTATTAGAAATCTGAGATTTCTAAACGAGGTCTAAACAAATAAAGTCCTTTCATGCTTACATTATAATACTATTATAATGGAAATCTTGTTTAAAAATAAAAATGTGGTGCTGCTTACTAAAAAATGTCATAGTCTTGCAACTTCTGAATGGTTTCTTTGAATTATTTACAAAATTAAAACTTTTAAAACAATAAATTCTCAGGGAATTTTCTGAATTCAGTAAGACAGCATTTTCTGTCGGAGAAACTTCTGCAGAAAGCTTTTGAGAAGTTTACAGACTGCAGTCTTTTAAAAGGAATCTAGTAAGAAAGAGAGATGGAAGGGAGGAAGGAGGGAAGGAATAGAGGGAGGGAGAGGAAGAGAGGGAGGGAGGGAGGAAAGGAGGGAGGAAGGGAGGAAGGAAGGGAGAGCCTACCACAGCCCTTATGTATACACTGTGAAATATTGCTTTTTAGGGTTTGGGTTTTTTTGTTTTTGTATCAGTCAGCAGTCTGCCAGATATAAAACCTGTTCTATCTTGGTATTTATATCGCCACAAAATCTGAACATCTCCAACTACTTGAGAGAATCAATTTTCTACCTTGCCTGATTTTTTTGAAAATTGCAGGAGAAAGATATTAAAAAGAATGGAGGTTTTTACTGCTTTTAAAATAAACAGAAGTGTAAAACTCATTGAAGGAAAGCAAAATCAGGAGATGGTTGCTTTTTGCCTGTAGTTCTAGAAATCATAAAAATTGTAGTTTCCAACCAAAAAGACTATAATCTATCACTGCAACTTGTTAATGACCATACCTTAAATTGTTTTGGACATTTTATTCCTTTTCATCACTGTCTCTGGATTGGACTGAGAATACCAAGTACAGTATTGCTTTCTATAGATGCTGGCACAAGATTTCATTGTCAGAGCAAGCCTAGGCAAGGTGCCTAACATTTTAATCCTGTGGGCTTTCAGGCATTATACGTGTGCTGTAATGGGCTGTAGACTTGCCCTGTTTGGTAGGAAAAGCGGTAGTTTTAGAGATATTTTAAAAATAACACACAAAACATTGACAATGAACTGAGGGGAAGACTGAGGGTGAGCTTATGGCAGAACAAAGATAATTTTTACCATTAGCTGCTTTACAGGTAGGCAAGGTTGAGCAAATGGAAGGTCTTCGCCTGCTTTCACTAATCTGTTAGTGGGATGAGAACACAAACTAGCATGGGTAAGATTTCCACTGTGGCATGTACATGCAGGCAACTGGACTGACTGCTTAATGTATACCAAGGATGACAAAACTCAGCAGATATCACAACGTTTGCTCCTTTCCCAAATAATAATAATAAAAAAACCTACTGTTTCTTTGCAAACGCTTATTCCTTTCTTTTGCAAGAAGCCTGTGCATCAGTGTGGGTCTCCAAACAAATCCAGCAGAAGTCTAATATTTGGAACCAATAGGTTTTTTTTTGGCATTACATTAAGCAGAACTGAAAGAAAACAGAGAAAACAAATGAATTTCTCTGAGAATGCTATTTCCAAATACCTTACAAAATAAGGATAGAAAAGAAAGGGGATAGAAACACTTCCTGTGAAATAATGTGCAGAAGGAAAACTGAAGGATGAGGGTTCATCTAATTTCATGAGAAATAAATATTTGTGCATTGTGGTAAGACATGTCACATAACACCATCATAACTGAAACAAACGGATAATCTCAAGAGTGCTTACCATGCGTACAGTAATAATAAATAATAACAGAGTATTTTACATTTATATAGCATCTCTTATCCCAAAGGATTCTGAAACACTTGACAAGTTTAAACATCCACACAGATTTATACGCGGAAAACAATTTTCACAAATGCTGAAACAGATAACTTTCATAAATGGCAGTTTGTAAGTCAGAAAATGAAGAAAATTATTTAATCTAGATGAATCTAAAGAGGAAATCTCTCCATTCTGTTGCTGTCTTGTAGGTCTGCAGGAAGAGGAAGGAGTGAGATCCTGGTCCAATTTTCTTATTCTGGTTTTAGTTCTTCATTTGTTATGCAATCTCCATTTGAAGAAACATGATATTCAAAATCTATCAGCATGGTTATGCTCAGTGTGCTCTAGATAACCCTGTTTGAGCAAATGCTTATAGCAGGTGAATCCAAAATTCCCCTTCTAACCTAAACATCCTTTGATTCCATGATTATCCTGCAGAGTCGAAGCAAAAATTTCTTTGGTGGTACGCAGATGCAATTGAGCAATTGCATCAAATACCCCCCGCCTATGTTCTCTTGATCTGTAAGAAATCTTAACAAGGTTTTCAAGCTCTAAAGCATCAGATTGACTATCAACGAGGTATTTTCCCAGTAGTGATGTCAAGTACTCAACCTTAAAGAAAAGAATTCTGTTTGGCAGAGGAAAATGGACTTTTTTTCTTCATAGAAAACTATGAAAAGCCAGCTTCTGGTCTGACAGTCTCATCAGCTAGTAATGATTAATGGTGGGGACTGTAGAGTCTGTAGTGCTCTGAAAACTTCAGTCTGATGTTTGGGATTACACAGTATGCCCACCTGCACTGTTTGTTCCTTAACCATACTCCAGACCTGGAAATACCATTGTGCAGGAGAACTCAGCAGACTCCAAAGAGCATCATGAAAGATCTGTTACATAACAACCAGGAGCTTAAGAAAGCTTTAAGATAAATGATCACTCAACTGAACAAAAATTTATGAAGCTATCTTGTATCTAAAGCTGCGAGAGAAGCTGGCAAAAGTTCTCACTAGGTACTGAAGTAGTGAGGATATTTTTATCAACACAAAAACTCGTGTAAATCCCAAAGAGATATATCAGAATAAAGTTCCCAAAACAAATGTCTAACTGATTTTAGATGTGAGGTGGACAAAAACCCAGAAGAAACCAAAACATTTAAGTACTCAACTAGTTGTTTTGAAATAATTTCTGGCAGGTAACCATGAGGTGAGTCTACTATTAATACCCTCATCTGAAATCCACAGTGTGAAGAAAATATCAGAGAATTAAAATTTAAACCTTAATAAATAGACACACACACACGCACACACACTGTCCTGACATTTAAAGGGCAGTGTTTATCCAGCTGCATTTCTGTTTTCCTTCATGAGTCTTGAAAGTATGATCCAAGCTAATATTAACAACACATAGCAGAATACAGTCTCTCCATATTGCTGTGCTTTATGAAATGCTTTTTTTTTTTTTTCTTTAACTGTGCCAAAGCTCCAGGTGCTGTCCAGGTTAAGTGGATGTTGGAAGAGAGGGAAGCATTATTCTCTATCACTGTGGGGAAATGAGTATCATCCCATTTTGGCTAGGTACTGGGGATTACAGGATAAATTAAATATGTTTTTATATAAATGAGTGACTTCAGCTACAAAGCAGGACTACATAATTTTACATGCCTGAGCAGTAATTTGGGTATCTGTAAGAGTATGCTACTGTAGCCAAGGAAAGGTCAGCTCTTTAAGCATTACTGAGTTTCTACAGGGGACTAGAATCTGAAACGCTGATGAATGCCCAAATTGTAAGAAATCATCCTCCTGAACAGTAGAGCTCAGAGCAATGCCAAAACAGCCTTCTATTACCCTCTCACATGATATGAACTAACTGGAACAGTCACATTCTGGGAAATGGCAAACCTGCAGCCATAACCATCACAGATCAAGTGTGGTACCTAGAAATGAACAGTTTGCACTACACTGCTTTAATCTCTGTGTCTCAAATTGAATTTTATAGGGTGACAAAGGCAGGAGAAGTGCTGTGGCATGATTTGGAAGAAGGGAGACAAAAAGCCAGGAGAGATTTTTTTCCCCATCTTTTTTCAGTGTTAATTAGAATATAAATGTACTAAAATTATGTTTTTGGTCTTTGATGGCTATGAGCTCTGAAGGCAAAGAAAATAAAGGAGATATTAATTGAGCAGAGCAGAGGGCTCTTGCAGAGATCTTATGTGCACAGGCCCCTCAAGCCTACCACTTTTCTCTGTTACAGACTTGAGTAAAGCAGAAATGTTTCCACGGGCATTTGAAGTGCTATTAGGGTTCACAGCAGTGCAAAAACTGGCATTTCTAGCAGGAATCATCACACTGATTTGTTTTTGGCACATTAATGCCTAGCTGTGTACCAAGTCTAGCTTCAAAGAAGTGTGTACAGTAGGAACACCCAGCTAGGTTTGGTTTTGCACGGTGACAGTACTAAAATACCTGTCAAGATTGTTCTGTTCCCTGGAGGCAATGGATGTGCTGTATATAAGGAACAGTGCTCTGGGTTGCTTTGCCTGTATCTCAGCTGCTCTGGAAGTAAAACTGGAAGTGAATCAGCTCTGCAGGATTCCAGCCAGTGTTCACGACTCTGACAATGTGTTAGAGAAACTTAGTTTTTAGAGTGTATCCCTGTTTTCTGCAGGTAAGGATTTTTTATATGGTATCAGAAAACAAGCAATAACCATTGGTTAGTCCAATGTGAAGATTCTAAAACCTGGGGATAATATGCTGAGTAGCATCAGAAGGCACCACTTACTCCGCAGGTACGGAAAGAGATTTATCCTCAACTAAGAAGCAAGAAACCCAAGAAAAGGGTGAGAAGGACAGAGCCACACGCAATTAGAATATGTGTGGCACAGCCATCACTTCACTCCGATATTCACATCTTCCAGATAACCTGAAATGAAATCAGAAGAGGAATTTTATAATCAATCTGCATTAAAAAAAACAAACAACAACAACAACAAAAAAAACCAATATGTTCCTATTGATGAGTTATGGGAATAGAAAAAATAAGAAAAAATGCCCTGGTATAAGGTGCTTTGATATAAAGAAAGGTATGACTAATAGTATAGTCTTTCTGACATTTAAATAATACAAGGACAAAGAGGGTCTGTTGGTTGGATTCACTCCAAACAACCATGTAACAAGTGAATGAGGTTCACATCCCAACCAGAAATCAAATGCAAAACAGAAAAATGAGAATTCCTCAATAAATCTGAAAATAAGAGTACTGCAACTGTATATTAGTCTCATTAAAAAGAAGGTGAAGGTAAATACTCTTTGGATCACATTCACTTGTGATGCCAAAAATGAGAGTAGGAAGTACACTTCAGTAGAGAGAAACAAAATATTCCATTTTTTAGAGATGTGGGAATGGTGGTTTCCATCCCTTTGCACGCAGCAAAGTTTTATGTACTCCTGGAAGAAACGGTCAAAAAAAGTGATCTGTTACATGTTTTGGATCTGAAAATAAATCCTAAAGGCACGTACAATTAACTCAAAAGGTTCTTGTCAAAAGGAGACCTTCAAGGTTTAATCTGAAAGCATGAAGGACAACAAACAAGGAAAGTCAGGTAAGGTCCTGATGGCATTTTATGTAAGATTGCATGGGAGATCATCAAGAGAAGATGACAGGCTTTAGGAGGAGTTACTTTGTAAAATTTAAAAGTCTCAGTAAAAGTCTGCTTAGAGAAAAAAAAGATATCAGTTCCCAGTTTTAAATCCAACTTTCCCAAATGTCTGGCTGATAATCATTTTACCATCACCTTCCTATAGATTATGTCACACATATGGTCTTGTTTTCTTCCTGGGTAAACTTCTAGTAACTGTTCTGCTCAAAATGATCCCTTTTGCTTTTGGTCACAATTTCTTTAGAGGTGGATTGATTTTTTTTTTTTTTAATTCAATTGTGCTCCAAAGTTTGGTGCAACCCTTAAAGATTACATTTTCTGCAACAGCGGGGAGATGCACCACTGAGGGAAGAGGCATTTGAGTTCAGTTATTCTAAACTTATAATAACAAAAATTACACAGAAAAGTGCCCAAAGAGAAGAGTTTGTAGATTCACAGCAGGGCTCCCAGAGACTGCTGGATAAGATGTCAGTGTGAAAGGAAGAGCTGAAGCAGTAGGGACCTCATCAGAAAGTGAAAGTCTGCTTCCTGGCTCAGTGAAACATATAATCATCTCCTGTTTGTTAAAACAATACAGAGCAAAAATAGATCTGGGAAATCAGAAGATTTACTGCAGCTCCCTTATGTCGGAAACACAGCAATAAGCCTGCTGTGAGGAGATGCTGTGCTGCTCAGCCATGGTAAAATGAACACAGATCTGGACTCTAATATTTGATAACCAATTTGGTACTTGTTTTTTTGTTGTTGTTTTTTGTTTTTTGTTTTGTTTGGTTTGGTTGTTTTTTTTACTTTTCTATGCTTTATTGTACTTTCATGATATTTGTCAGACCAATCCATATTCTTTACACAGAACCATAATGCCTGAGGCTTTTACCTCTCCGACCCTTCTTGATGCAATCATAAATCTTGACTTTACATGTCTTTTCTCTGCTTTAAGTTGTCTTTTGTGTCACATTCACTTCACGTTCTCCAATACCTCCTGCAAGCTTGGAGGGGATGAGATTTGTTGTTGTTGTTGTTTTTCCCTCTCTTTCCACTACTGTGAGCTGTGGATTTCCTGATCCTGCTGGCATTACAAAGAAATGGGTTAGAAAACTGCTGAGAGACAGTGGCTGTGCCTGGCAGAGGTGTGCTCTCTGTGAGTCTGGTGATCCTCCACCCCTGCAAAGGGTCCTTTCCTTCCCTTGTAGTAAGCTCCTGTGTTGTGCCAGCACGTGGTAAAGAACTAGAACTCCTCACATTGTGCACTGGTGCTCAGAGAAGAGTTGTTGCTGGAAGAACTTTAAGTCCAAATATGTTTTCCAGGCTTTCCTACTCAGCACTTTATTGGGTCCCTTGTTCTTTCCTTCCAGGAGAACCTAATGGGCTTCAACAAATCCAAGTGAAAGGTCTTGCAACAGGGTCAGGGCAACTCCCACTGTCAGTACAAGCTGGGGAATGAAAGGATTAAGCACAACTGTGCCAAAAAGAACATGGGGTTACTGGTGGATGGCGAGCTGGACATGAGCCAGCAATCAGAATCATAGAATCATAGAATTACTCAGGTTGGAAAAGACCTTAAAGATCATAAAGTCCAACCACAACCTAACCATACTACCCTAACAACCCTCTGCTAAATCATGTCCCTGAGCACCACATCCAAACGGTTTTTAAACACATCCAGGGATGGTGACTCAACCACCTCTCTGGGGAGCCTATTCCAGTGCTTAACAACCCTTTCAGTAAAGAAGTTTTTCCTGATATCCAACCTAATGTTTCCCTGGCACAACTTGAGGCCATTTCCCCTCATCCTGTCACCTGTCACCAGTGAGAAGAGACCAACCCCACTCCCACTGTAAGCACTTTTTGGATATTGGAAGAGAGCAATAAGGTCTCCCCTCAGGCTCTTTTTCCCCAGACTAAACAGCCCCAGTTCCTTCAGTCGCCCCTCGTAGGGCATATTCTCCAAGCAATATGCCTTCACAGCCCAGAAAGCCAAACATGTTCTGGGCTGCATCAAAAGAAGTGTGGCCAGCAGGCTGCGGGAGGTGATCCTGCCCCTCTACTCTGTGCTGGAGAGGCCTTACCTGGAGAACTGTGTCCAGATGTGGAGCCTTCAGTACAGGAGAGACAGACCTGTTGGAACGCATTCAGAGGAGGGACACAAAAATGATCCAAAGGATGGAACACCTCTCCTATGAAGACAGGCTGAGAGATCTGGGGCTGTTCAGCCCGGAGAAGGGAAAGCTCCAGGGAGACCTGAGTGCGGCCTTTCAGTATCTAAAGATGAGCTATAAGAAATGAGACAGACTCTTGAGGAGGATCTGTTGTGATAGGACAAGGAGAAATGGTTTCAAACTAAAAGAGGGGATATAAAGAAGAAGGTTTTTACAGTGAGCGTGGTGAGGCACTGGAATAGGTTGCCCAGAGAGGTTGTGGATGCTCCGTCATTGGAGACATCAAAGATCGGGCTGGACAGGGCTCTGAGCAACCTGCTGTAACTGTAGGTGTCTCTGTCCATTGCAGGGGAGTTGGACTAGATGGCCTTTAAGCATCCCTTCTAATTCAAATAATTCTATGATTCTTTGATTCCCTGCAAAGCGGCCTGTGCAGAGGCACCTGGATATTTCTACTCACAGGCAGGGCCTGGGAAGTCCTGAAATTCTGACTCTGCATGACGCATCTACTACTCTTCAATTAAATGGCTTGCTTGCTTGTTTTGCTTGTTCATCTAAATCTTGCTGTTGGATATTAAACATCATTTGCAGCAACTGCACAGAATAGGAACACGTGGGTTTTAGAAAGTGAAAATTACTGTGAGTAAGGAGTGACAGATTATTATTTGTGTTCTATTACAATTAATTACTTTGCACAGCTGGAAACCATGTTACAAGTCTTAGGTGTTTGCAGGAATGAATGGCCTTGTAAAATGTAGCTGGCAGCTAAATCCATTCTTGTCATCCCCGCTCATTTTTGGTGTTCTAAGCACTGGATAGATGTGCCTGCCAAGGGCTCTCATAGGCCCATTAGGGTCTGGAGTGGCTGTGCTCTTTAACGGACATTTTATTTTTCTCTGCCCTTTGAGTAACAATAGTTACAGGCATCTGGGAAATGCTTGATACACACAAACAGCTAGGACTAGCCAGATAACCAGGCCTTGCACAAAAACAGTTCATTACATATATTGATAATTATGTCAGAAGCCATCTGTTGAAATACAGTTATTTCTCAGATCCATTTCTTAGCCTGCTGATACTATTGAGGACCTCATATGACTGTTCATGTACAGAATCATTAAATTTCCATTTTGGTTTGTGAAGGAATGATGAAAAGAGATGCAAACTTTAATGAAATTATTTTTCCTGCTGTTGAATGCATTCAGTTTCATGGAGCCATGTGACAAGAAGCCCTCATTACAAGAAAGACTTTGAGGCCCTAGAGCATGTCCAGAGGACAGTGAAGCTGTGAAGGGTCTGGAGCTCAAGTCTTATAGGGAGAGGCTGAGGGAACTGGGAGTGTTCGGTCTGGAGAAAAGGAGGCTCAGGGGAGATTTTATTTCCCTGTACAACTCCCTGAAAGAGGTTGTAGAGAGGTGGGGGTCAGCTTTTTCTCCCAGGTAACAGCAATAGGATGAGAGGCCTTAAGTTACACGAGGGTAGGCTCAGTTTGGATGTTTGGAAAAATTTATTCTCAGAATGAGTGGTGAGGTATTGGAACAGGCGACTCAGGGAGGTGGTGGAGTCACCATCCCGGGAGGTGTTCAAGAAATGTGGAGATGTGGCACTGAAAAGACATGGTCTACGGCAGTCACAGGCATGGATTGATGGTTGGACTAGATGACCTTATTTGTCTTTCCAACCTTAAAGATTCTTTGATTCTATCAAACTGAAGCTTCAGATAGCTCACATACATAGGAATGCCAGTATTAGGTGGGTGATGTGCAGTGCTTAAAAAGCTGCACATAGACACTGGGACACCAGTAGTGGTAAGGCTAGCATGGCCAATGTGCCTGGCAGCCAGTGGAGACAGCAAGAAGAAAAAGTCTGGGAAGGAAGTAGGCTCTGAGCATCCTGGTACCCACTACAGGAGGATGCAACTCCCACAGCTGGCTTAGAGTATGGAAGATGTTACTGCTGCTAAAACCAGAGGGCTTCAAACAAGATTATTCTTAGCACATTTTGTTATTTTCTGCCAAAACGCAGAGTATCTAGGTTTGATTCTTCAATCAAAGACTAAACAGAAATATGTTACAGCTACCAAGCTCCTGGGAAGGAAGTCTTGCACAAAGTCTTTTGATTAACGTGGACTTGACTAAAATTACATCATATAGTCATTCAATGATGAGTATATATTTCCTCCTATGATAACTATTTTCCTATTTAGGGATCCCTCTTCTAAGTAAAGTATTGTAAGTGCTGGGGAGAGGGTCGTGCTTAATCTCCTTGAGTCTCAATGTGTGAGTATCAATGACTGAAATGGAAGTAGGCATTGTATGAAACAGGGGGAAATTAAATTATACAAAGGAATTAGATTACAGTCAGAAGTTTCCAAAATATATCTGAATTTAGACTATGATAATTAATTACTGATATAGGTTTGCTGTACAACTGAAAATGCAGTGACTGTCTCTAGGACTGAACTCTATTTTGGGCTATTATTGTCTCCCTGGAGACAGGCTTCTGGCTCAAGACCAGTAAAAAGTTCTATCAGGATGTGAAAGCAAGGCTTATCTGACCAAGAAAATAACATTAAACACATGTTTATATTTCAGTTGTCACAAAACTTCACACAGACCTTTAAAATTAAAGGCCATCAAAAGTTATGCTGCATGTTCAAGTAGAGACACAAATGATAGCTTTTGACAGCCCATACATACAGTGTGGGAAGATATTTTTTGTGCAGAGTAAAGTATGAGTCACTGGGAAAATAAAAACAGTATACTGAAGAAGTGTTATCAAAGAAAATCCACTGTGGAAAACAAAAGTAATGGGAGCAGTCAGTGTAATGAAATCTTGAATGCTTTAGTACCTGAGAAGAAAATGATCAACCAAGGCTTGCAAGAAGTTCAAACACACTGAAGAACATGATCCTGCATGATACAAAGTGAAGGCATACAAATATCTCTGAGTGCTAAAGATTGTAACTCAATCTCAGTCAAATGCAAGAAAAGAGCTACTTTCCTCTAGATTTTGATCCAAATGAAATAAAAGAAGTCTCTTGGTATAGAATCATAGAATCATTAAGGTTGGAAAGACCACTAAGATAGTTCAGTCCAACCGTCTACCCATCACCACCATACCACTAAACCATGTCCCATAGTTCCACATTTCTTGAACAGCTGCAGGGACAGTGACTCCACCACCTCCTTGGGGAGCACATTCCAGCTCCCAGTGACTTCTTCTGAGAGGAAATTTTTCCTAAATCCAACCTGAACCTCCCCTGGCATAATTTAAGGCCATTACCTCTGGTCTTATCTCTGTTACCTGGGGGAAGAAGCCAACCTCCACCTCACTACAACCTCCTTCAGGGAGTTGTAGAGAATGATAAGGTCTCCCCTAACCATCCTCTTTTCCAGACTAAATGAACATTTTGGAGAATGTCTGGCTGAAGAAAAAAGATTATTTTATATAAAATTAATATTTATATTTAAACAAGAGAAAAAGGTCAAGTGCAGTGAGATTTGCTGATCCAGTTCACTACACAAAGACAAGTTTACAGTACTTTTGAGTAGTTGTATTTTATAGAAAGTACTTATCCATTGAGAATGTTATCACTAATTTCAATTAAGTATTTAAATATGCATACAGCTACACTGACTTCAAGAATTCTGGACAGCAGCAGTGTGAAATGCACCAATTTGAATACAATTATCCTGAAATGTTCAGAGATTCATATATTTCCCAGAGAAATATTTCTAGAGGTCTAGAAGAGTGGCTGTAATTGGTATGAGTAAATCTCATCAGGCTAGTTAGTGTAATTTAATCCAGATAGACACATTACAGGGTCTTTAGGGAGATGGTGCCTTTCAGTTTCATCCACAACCCCAAATATCCCAGAGGAGTTCTTGAAGGGATGTACAAGTATCATATCCCAAATATCCCAAACCCAGAATTTATTAAAGTTGCATGTAAATTCTGCATGCAACTTTGGATTGGGATATGAGAAGGGAGACTGGCTGGAGTGGGATATGAGAAGGGAGACTGGCAGATAGCTCAAACTGCTTGAACAGAGGGAGCCAGGATAACCTCTGGGAAGAGCTTTTCCAAGAGAGATAAGACAAAAATATCTGCACATCGCCTGACCCTTCAATAGGTGGTGTTTCATAGATCCATGTTACACTGAGTACCTACTTGCAGCCTATTGTGTGGACAAATTAGCACAGAAAAAGTGCATGTTATGTGTAAGGAAAGGTCTGAATAACATCACTGAAGAATTCTAGTAACTAGAAAAATTTAAAAAGAAAAAACAAAAAGGCAAAATTTTGGTGAGTGCTGCTGCTGAATGTAATCTGTAAGGCAATGAGATAGCTCTGCTCTATAAAGAGCAAAGAATCCTATCTGACAGCCTGTAGAGGAGACACAATTTCCTGCATGAGGCTTCACTGGCTTAACTTAGCATGTGCCTTCACTGGCTTACCAGCACCCTGCTGCTCAGCCCAAATACAGGCAAGGCTTTCAGGGTTTTTATTTTTCCTGCATTCAGATCCAGCAGTGATGAGCCTACATGTAAGAGCTGCCCTTTTCTCTGGGAAGAGAAGATATCAGAGAAGATAAGAAACATTATCAGTTGCTGTGCTGACGGCTCTAGGGAGTCTGAGAGTTGGTTGGAGCTGTGTCACCTCTGAGCTCTGCCCCAGTTTCCCTGGGTGCAGCAGCAGCCAGCTTGGCATTCAGTGCGTGGTGTCTCGGAGCTCCCAAAACAAGAAGTAAAAGGGAATAGAAGGAGGCAGAGAACATCCTGAAGCTACAGCAGTAATGGCTCTGGGCAGACAGGACAAGGTTACGGCAATGGGAATTACAAAAATCTGAACACACCTTTTAGCTTCTTCCTACCCAATACTGAACCCCTGCATGTGTTCAGCTCCACATGAAGAAACCAGGCTCCATGGTCCTGCCTCAGTCTGCTTGCTAAAGGAAAAATTAGACTTCATCTCAAACAAAGCAGGAAAGAGAACAGCAGGAAAGGCAAATGAAGCATTTCCTCCTTTATGTTCATTGTAGGGAGGAGAAGTAAAAGATACTATCAAACAAAGAACCGAGGGAATCTGCTGGGGAAAAGGCTCTTCAAACCATCACTGGAAATCTGAATTCTGCTAGAAGAGACCTGCAGCAACAGCTGCTTTATTGCTTATTTTATTTTTGAAAGGGCTAAAAGAGGCTGCCAAGGATGTGGCAGAAGATTCACTGTAATGACTTGAAGCAGAGGGAAGTCTGGCTTTTTTCTGTGAATGACAGGTTAAAGGCATGACAGAAAAGAGCTTTTATTTTCCTTAGATGTTCCCCACTACAGCCTGACACTATTGCCCCAGGCTAATATTCTGCACATAGACACTGATAAATCTGAACTCTGACTGCAGTATAACATACTGCTTAGGTATTCAGTACTGATGTGATTGCTTAGCTGACTGCTGCCTATAAAAAAAAACAAATTAAAATCAATGAAGACTTTTACCTGGAGGTCCATGTTTTAGCAGACCATGAAAATGAAACAAACCTCTCAATAACACTGCTTTGTTTTTCCATTTATCTTTGTAGAAATCTTACAGTATCATGAGTGCAACCCGAACTTCAGAATATTTACAATAGACCTCACCAAAGTTTAAGTCAGCCCAACAGGAATACTGGCATAGTTAACAATTTAGTCATTTCTAAAACTGTTGTGGGATTACTCTTTGCTCCCTAGTTACAAGAAGTAATTTTAGTCTAACATCAATGTTGAATTCTGCACAAGTTTTCAAATGACATAGCTCTTAGACTCGTCCTCCTGACTTTCATGCAGGACTTTTCAGCTTAAAAAAGCGATTGTCTCTTCCTGGAAAACACCCAAACAATGCCCTTAAAGACATGAAAGGGAAGAAAGTTTAGAATCTGAGCTGAGATCTTATGAGCTTCCTCTTCACAAGCAACATTTCTATTAGGTGTTTCTCAAGTCATGAAAGATCTGGAGTCCCAAGCCACACTTTGAGCTCATGCATCTGGCTCGTGTTTGTTTTCTCCTCTCTCTTTAAAATATCAAATTTAAAATGGCTTAGGAAGGGACACTAAGGATCATCCAGTTCCAACCTCCTTTCCATAGGCAGGGCTACCACCCACCAGATCAGGCTGCCAGGGCCCCATCCAGCCTGGCTTTGAATGCCTCCAGGGATGGGGCACCCACAGCTCCTCTGGGCAGGCTTTGCCAGTGCCTCACCACCCAAATACAAGCCCTCCACATATAAGGATTCTGAGCATCATGGAAAGTTTTAAAGATGAGATAAGAGCTGGCATGTCTTCTTTGCTTGCCTGAAAAGTCTCTGAAGAGATTGCAGAGGCTTAAGGGAAATTTTCATTTTCCATTATGTTTTGCATATGATCTCTCCCATGACAAATGCAGATCGATAACTTTTTTCCTTTCTCGGCTGTAAGCAACCATCTACATCACTGAGAATCAGTAACCAGTTTGCAGAGTCTCTGAGTCCTTGTCCATACAAAATTGGCTAGGGACTTCCTCACTGAGGAAGAAGACTGTGCCTAGCCCAGGTGATGCAGCTCTGAAGTTCTAGTGTAGTATAATAGTCTAACATATCTCTAGCTAGAATGTAGAGACAGTACCTCATTAGACTACTTCTGTCTTCAACATTCTGATTTGCCCACATAGGATGGTAAAGCAAACTGTCTAATTTTGTAGAAGCAACTTTCATAAACTAGGTCCAGCACAAAGGCTTGTTGCTATCTTGAGCATCCACAAAGTTCCAAGTAACAAATTTTTGTCTCAGTTGGATCAGTGGGCTGTGACAGAGGAAGTAAAACTGATTTTTCATGTTGTGAGACCTGATCCAACAGAAAGGTTTAGTGTGAGAACAGGAATTTTGAACTTCAGTAGATGTTGACAGGGAGCAGACAGTGCAGATGCTATTGTATATATCAGTACAGGTTAGAGGCTGATCTGCTGGAGAGGAACTTTACAGAGAAGGACCTGGGTGTCCTGGTAGACAAGACGTTGGCCATGAGCCAGCAGTGTGTCCTTGTGGTCAAGAAGGCCAATGATATCCATGGGTGCATTAAAATGAGAGTGGCCAGCAGGTCGAGGGAGGTTCTCTTCTCCCTCTACTCTGCCCTGATGAGGCCACATCTGGAATACTGTGTCCAGTTCTTGGTTCCCCAGTTCAAAAAATACAGGGCACTTCTAAAGAGAGCCCAGTGGAGGGTTGCAAAGATAATGAGGGTCCTGGAGCATCTCACTTATGAGGAAGGCTGAGAGATCTGGAGCTGTTCAGTCTGGAGAAGAGGAGACTGAGAGGGGATCTTATCACTGTTTATAAATAACTAAAGTGCTGTAATCAAGTGGATGTGGGCGGACTCTTTTTGGTGCAGCAAGAGAACAAGGGCCAATGGGCAGAAACCGGAACACAGGAAATTCCACACTAACACATGAAAGAACTTTTTTACAGTTAGAGTGACAGAGCACTGGGACAGACTGTCAAGAGAGGTTGTGGAGTCTCTTTCTCTCAAGACATTCAAAACCTGTCTGGATGCATACCTGTGTGATGTACTGTAGGGAAACTGCTGTAGCAGGGGGACTGGACTCAGTGATCTCTAGAGTTCCCCCCAAAGCCCTACAATTCTGTGATTCTGTGATGCTGGCATGTTCACAGTGATTTGCATGCTCAAGTACAAAATCTGTTTCATTTGTTAAAATGCAAATAGATAAAAATATTCATGGCTCCCTTCTGGTTTCCAGTGCTCAGTATTAGTTGTCATAAGCACATGCATCTTGGGGATGCATCTGGAAGTCTCTCTCTGCTCATTTAGGTTTTATATCCATTTAACTACTTCGTAGGACTATATCCATTTAACTACTTCGTAGGACTATATCCATTTAACTACTTCGTAGGACTATCAGACTGCTGAGTCCATGAATGTTGCAACAAATTTAAGGTAAAGCAACCTAGTGTTCCATCTGTATAGCAGCTTTAAAGCAGTTTTGTTCTCTTAGTTTTTCCTCAAGCAGTTCTCTACATACTAATGGTGTAATTCTCAAGTGGTAATATAAAATTGAGAGGAAAGAACTATACCACCTAAGGATATCCTTAATATTACCATTTCTTAATAGTAAATGTAAAAGTTTTGTGTAAGTATTTGCTGATTCTTCTTGTTATTTGTGGTGGTGTATTTTTACTTCTGTGTTATGAATACAAAGTATTTAAGATCTATACCTTATACCATTGTAAGACGGTGCCATTGGTTGCAGCAGAAGCAAAGCAAGATTCTGTGTGACTTTTAAGACTGGAATGTTTTGATATGGAAGCAAAGAATTGAATGGGTTTTCCCATTTCACAGTTGAGAACATTCCATTGTTGCTAAGCACCCCACATTTTGATAGTAAAGGCACCAGATCTGCAGTAGTTGAATTCACAGTTTTAAGTTTGAGGAGAAAGAAAAACAAAAAGCTGGAGCTTTTACTTAGAGTACAATTTCTGATGTATTTCTAAAACTCCAGCACTTGGCTGTTAAGGGTGCACAATCAAGCTGACAGATAAAGATTGCTTTTGGCTTTAATTCATTATTCTGTCAAGGATTTAGCCATGTTAACCAATTAAAAATTATGTGACACTACTTGAAAATAATTGTTCTTGTTAGTTTTTTACCAATCACTGTGGCAGCAAAAGCCTTAAGAGAACAGTAATTTCTGGTCAAAGCTGTCGTTTCTGCTTTTTTATAATTATTATTCTTTACCTCTTTTCCAGCTGTGTATTTTATCTTCCTCTGGTGTTCTTTGAGATATAATACCACCCTTTTATTTATCAGAATTCTACGCCTGTGTTTTGATATGTAGAGATATCCACAGGCTGCGCTAACCTTGCCTCTTGTTGCCATGTTGTATGAATTATTCAGGAAGCTTAGCTTTTGAAGTGGTCAGTAATTACATAATTTAACTCACAGATAAAAGAGAGAGAGAGAACATGAAGAGACACCGCATAACAGATTTTCTGTCCATCAAGAAGGGCCTTAGTGGATACATTCTAGAGACAATGTGTAATTAAATGAGTATATTTAATGCACTCATTGACATTTTACATTTTTATAGCTTAAGGTTTTCCCCCTGCTGCCTGAAGAGCACTTAGCATCTCTTCTCCCTTATCCACCTGCCTACTTTTCTAACTGTTCTTCTTTCAGGTGCTAGTAAATCCTTAAAATCCTGGAACATGAGAAAAAAGAACAAGTTCTCCCTATTTCTAGTGCTGCAGAATTTGGGGAG
This sequence comes from Pavo muticus, assembly GCA_016647715.1. NCBI lineage: Eukaryota > Metazoa > Chordata > Aves > Galliformes > Phasianidae > Pavo > Pavo muticus. Next base: position 624,006 of record JACDJE010000066.1, on the reverse strand, counting down.
TAGAAATTCTGCCTTTACTTTTTTCCTTTTCTGCATGATTTTTTTTTAAATCTGAGTTCAGCACTATGCAAACTTGGTTTACATTGCTTTTCTCTGGATACATTGCCCTAGATTTATCTACTCCGAAGCTCATCTATCAACATTTTTACCATTCAGTTATGTGAAGTCCTGCTCAGGACAATTTCTCATTGTTGATGCAGCTTTTGGTTACCAGAAAGTGGTTTAATACCATCCTCACACTTCAAGATTTCACCACATGTTCCTTTTCTTTGTTTATTGATGAAAGATTGAATCAAACTGATCTCAGCACTGATCCTCAACAGGCCTTACTACTGAATCTTATCCAGCTTGAAAAAAAAACACATCTGTGAATCCCTGCTCTTATACTTTAACCAACATGGTATCCATATGAAGGCCTTCTCTCCAATCTCATTAGAACTTCATAATTTTAATAAACTTTTACAACTGAATCTTGTTGAAGGTCTTCTGAAAATCCAATTTTCTGATTTCCCTTCACTCATGTGCTTGCTGAAAACCTCTTAGAGAAGCAACAGGCTGGTGAGGCAGATAAGCTCTGCAGACACCTTCGCAGCAGGCTGTGCACTCCATGATCCTCATTCTTCTTTCCTTCTGACTCAGTCATCTTTCTGGTGATAAGAGTCTCCCCTGTGAATAAGCATAAAACTGAAAAGATTAGCAGTTCTGTTTGGTCTAGTACTTCCTACATCTATCTAAAATAAGTGTATCTATCTCCTCTGATTTCTCTGCTATGAAGAATACGTTGAGAACAGAAAATTCCCCAGCATCCTTCACAATTGAGACCAAATTAAATAGTTTATCAAGGTTCTCTGCTTTAGCCTTATCAGCTTTCAGTGCCCTTTTAGCAACCTGCTCGTCAGGCAGGCTCACTAATTTCCAAGTTGCTGTTCTGTTTTATAACATACAGATCTCAGTTGAAGCATCATTTGCAATGTGCTCTTCAAATTCATTTTTTTAGTTCTCTTAATTTACTTCTTTCTTTTGACCTGCCATAGCTACTCTTTTCTGTTCATTTGGTTAGATTTACTGTCTTTAAATACCAATTTTTTCAGTGGGAGAGCCTCCTTACATTTCCCTTGGAGCTATTCAGCACTTCTGTCAGACTTTTTGATTTGTGTCATAGTCAACCTGAGCTTCTAAAAGTACTCTTAAACAGATATCAGACTGCTTGAAGGTTTGTTTCTTGGTAGACTTTTATTTAGTTTCTTGTTTATTTGTTTGACTAATTGCCTCATTCTTACATAATTCTGATTTTTGAAACTGAATGTGCTTGGCCTTGGCCATGTCTGTCTTTGCCTGGTGGAATATCTAACCATACTGCGATCACTCTGACTGACTGCCTCTCGCTTTATTTGCCTTAAATTAGTTATTGTGCAATTTAAGGTTGCATTCAGAATGGCATCCTTTCTTGAGTATGCTGAGATTAATTGTTCTAGGAAGCAGTGATTTATTGAATCCAAAAATTTTATCACCTTAATAAACTTTGATCTGGTCTGTATACAAATCACAGAGAACTCCCACTCTTACCATTTGCTCTAACTCTGCTGAACAAAATCTATAGATTAAAAACACTGTTTTCAGTAAGAAAATAACCTACAGATAACATGAATACTAATCTCTGTATATAAGACCTGGATTCTCATAACTGCATGATTACCCATCCATACATAGGTTGCAGATGTGAAAGGAACTTCCCAAAACAATGTGAAGTAAATCAGTGCATTACACCATCAAGTGAAGTTTTCCATCATTTTTGTTACTCTTCTATAGTTCAATCTTCCTCTTTGGTATTACATTATGGAGTAACATGAAGAAACAATTTCAGTTAGAATGTCAGCATTTCAAAAATGTTTTTCTGAAATAAAGCAGTTCAGTTTATATAATAAAATGGACATTCAAAATTTCATTCTGTAGTGGAATGACCACTACAAAATGTTTTATTCTGCTATATTATGTTAACGATAAATGAAAAATACATGTTTAGATTTTTAGTTAGGTATTGAAATGACACTAATGAATGAGCATGAGAAAACCACAGTGAAATATTTCTTTTCTATTTTAGGTTTTAAGGCAAAATGTTTCTCCTCTGAAAAGTGTAGCTAGATCAGCACCTTCCTACAGATGTGCTCTTCCAAGAACTTTTTTAATCATATCTAATGAGCTCTTCATACAATTTTTTTTGTATCTGTAATATTGAAAATATGTCACTATGGCTATCTCCATGTGAGATGTATAGACTCTGTATTCAGATTTTTTGTATTTAAGAATGGTCTCTTAATGCTGGAGGTATCTAGGAGGACTGGAAACAATTGTTAGTTTGGTGGAGTAGTCTTCTGTGTCTATCAAGGGTATGTACTCCCCTGCATTTCCTATACAATTAAAAGTGTCCCCTAGTAAGTCATGTTTTGATTCTGTGATAACTGAAATAATTTCAAGAAGTTGCAAATGGGAGGAGGGCCACTAAGATGATCAGAGGGCTGGAGCACCTCTCCTATGAAGAAAGGTTGAAGGAACTGGGCTTGTTTAGCTTAGAGACGAGAAGGCTCCGGGGAGACCTCATTGCAGCCTTCCAGTACTTGAAAGGAGCATATAAACAGGAGGGGGAACAGCTGTTTACGAGGGTGGGTGGTGATAGAACAAGGGGGAATGGTCTTAAACTGAGACAGGAGAGGTTTAGGTTAGATATTAGGAGGAAGTTTTTCACACAGAGGGTGGTGACGCACTGGAACAGGTTGCCCAAGGAGGTTGTGGATGCCCCATCCCTGGAGGCATTCAAGGCCAGGCTGGATGTAGCTCTGGGCAGCCTGGTCTAGTGGTTGGCGAGCCTGCACATAGCAGGAGGGTTGAAACTAGATGATCTTTGAGGTCCTTTGCAACCCAGGCCATTCTATGATTCTATGAAATGCAGGTGAGAAATCTTTGTTTCAGAATGAAGAAAGAATAAACAGAGCAAAGCTGTGGATGATATACCATCAGTAGACTTAGAGGGTCTTCCTTATTTCTCATGGTAGATAGGTGTATGCTGGACATTATAAGCTGCTTGGCAAAAACATTTTGGTAGTAAGTCTTTAGAAATGTTACTTTTGGAACAGCTACTGTGTTTATTGGGCTGTCATCTCACTTGCAGCTACTTACTCATTAACCAGATCTATGCAGATACTTTAATCAAACCCCAGCATTCTCCTTTTCAATTAAAAATGGGTTTTATGGTCTACTGACAACATCACTTAGTCACAGATCATCCTGAAATGTAAGTTCTGGGAAGGTTTTTAACAGGAGGTTTCTTTTGCCTGGTCATCTGTATTTTAAACTACTCCAATCGGAGAAAATGACTCTTAATCTCAAACTGTCCCTAGAACAGTTCAAAGGAGTCCCTGTGGTACATTTGTGCCCTTAGGGCAACATGTTAATAGGAATGTAAGAATATTGTAGAGGATCAGTGACTTTGCAGAAGGTCAGGCAAACCTTCTTCTATTCTTTTTGCAACAAAAAAAGAAAGAATATTTCAGTGCATTAAATCTTGGTGTGATACAGAAAAAAAAGGTGATTTATTTCTGTTGAAGTTGGTTCAGTCAGACAAAGAACTTTGTTCTTGATGCCACCAGTGTGTTTTTTTCTCACTTACAATTATAGCTCTAGCAAAATTCTAATATTTCTAAATGTTCCTTTCCTATTTGTATCATTTTATAGAACACTTCCTTGAAAACAGTAGTGGTGCTTTTCTGTCAAAATGGGAGATATATTCCTGGTGCTGCAGGATGGCTTCTCAGGACCTATTAATTGCACACTGTTGCTTTCTAGAAATCCTGCTTTAGTGTCAACAATTTACCTCAACTTGTCCGTGTTTACCAAGATCTGATAATAAAGAATTCTGAAGAAGCAAATTTCTGTCCATTATAAACCAATTTTATCATGTGCTGATAGCGCTTCCAGGTCTTCTCTAGATTTTAATCAAAGGTTTTTGTTGATAGGTATACTAAAGGATATGATTGCGTGAGAAAAGGAAGATTTGGTGCATCACAATAATTGCAAGAATATATAATAATAGAGCAGTTGGTCATAATGTAACAAACATCCTAAACTTCTTTGGGTTAGTTTCTGAAATACGTCACCCACTTACAGGAAGACAGATATCCTTAAGACATACTGCCATGTATTTTAAAGGGGATTATTTGAAAAAAATTGCCCAGAAATAGTGGATTCATCTGGAATCTGAATTGTGCCCACCTGTTCTTCCAGCAGATCCAGTACCTTTCTTTACAAACCACAGAGAATCTCTTAAATAGCTTTGTGTGTGGAGACTTGGGCATGGGATTCTGAAGGTGAATTATTTTCACATCATTCATCTCAAATTCCCATTCTTTGATAGAATAATCTAACCAATATTCTATCACTTAATTGAGATGCTAGGATGAAGTTCCTCTCATTTGATTCCACATATCCAGTGCTGGTGTCAATGTGTGGACTAGCCATTTCCCATCACACTCAATGGAAACGCAATCAATACAGTCAGTGGATCCTGAGTAAAATTTGTCTGACCAAGGGTAAACATCTTCTGTAAGATGAGAAAAATCATAATCTAGATTCCACTGGTAATATCAGCTGGCTGCTGTAAGGGGAGTCTAGCATAACTTGCTTGAATGTGCACTTGCATTGCTTTCAGCCATAGGTTCTTAAATGAATTCCCTCACTCCTTCCTATGTATGCAGTCCACCTGATTCAGCAATGGAGTTTGAAATCCATATATAGGAAATAATTCATATGTGGGAAATTCGTATTCAAACTTACCTGTCTGACAGATTCAGAGCAAAGATTAAACCTATGCACCAAATCTCAGCTGAATCCAATAGAGCACAAACACACACTGTGTTACCAGCCAGTTTTGGGGCTATGGTTCACAAACTTTAGGATCAGAAGTAGCTGTAAATCCACTGTTTTGTAATAACTGTCCCAATAGGTTTCCCTCCTTAGTAATAACCTACACTGCATGCAGGGTAATCTGAGGTATTTTAGCCCCTAAAGAAGAAGGGGCTGAGCTATCTTGCACTTTATGAAGAGGATCATGTAATAAAGGTAAGTGGGGAACAACTGAGCGGCTGATCAAATGTAGACATACTTTACCTGATGGTTACACATGAGTTCATGCGTGTCACCCAAGTCTCTTTCACTCCATCCATTTTACCCTAAAGTAGCAATCAAGACTATGTCAGACAATTTGCTCCTAAAATTTACATGTTCTTTCTATGGGTTGGAAAAGCAACAGTGACTATTTCACTTAGATATTACGTACTCACAGTTATGTAAGATGAGTCCCTCTTAATGAAAACTTTCTGTTCCACATCAACTTACACAAATGTGATATTATCTCAAATCTATATGCACACGCTCATGACTTCTAATGAGTTGGGCCAGAGATTAAATTTTTTCCTCCTATTGTGGAGTGTTTTGTCCAGAGAGAGGGGATAGGGCACAGCTGCAATACTGATTTTTCTTTTTTTTGGGGGGGAGTGTTAGGATCATCTTTTATTCTAAACCATTTAGGAGAATAACATTTTTTACATTAATTAGTGTTTTTATTTGTGTGCTGATGAAAACATTTCATAAATTTCATTTTTATTTATGAAAGCATTTCATGCTGCCTTCAACACTATCCCTAGGAACTTCTATTGTTTGCATTAAAAATAATAATAAACCAACAGTTCATTCAAAAATAACAGGGTCTCTGAGCAATTTTCATTGTATTTGGAAAGAGGGTCACTGCTGAAAGCACTTTCATTGAGGCTGGTTAGATAGAGAATGGGGTGTTTTGCTGCTGATATTTTTATTCCAGCAAGCATGATATTAACTATTTAAGGTCTGACATACAACAAGGATGGAGAAAACCAACAATCTTTTTGTTCAGTGGGGACTCATTTAACCTGACACTCTCATGTGAGCCCTCATATTCCATCTGCCAATAATCACACAAAGCACCAAAAGCAGCTTTTGGATGGTTAAGATCTACAGGTGCTATAAGGAAAATTTTTAGAGTCTGCGACTATCTCACGAATTCTCCATGCTGCATGGCCCCAGTCTGGGAGCTGAAATAAGAACCATGGCAAAGTAGGAGCTCTAGTATTCAGTCTGTATGTGTGACTAATCCTTTCTATCCCGCCATTAACCCCTATTTGAAGCAGTCCAAGTGAAGCCCCACTTGCCAGCAGTTGCAATGCCTACACCAGCTGCAGCCACCCACACACTGCACAGGGAGGGCTTCCTGAGCTTCTTTTAGGGTGAAACTTATGGCTGTATTGAAACACACTGGTTTCAGTCATGCAGTTAGTCTGCAGTCTGCCTCCCTTATTCTCCATGAAGAATGTAAAGAGAACCAGCCCTTGAAGATAGCTCTGATGTACCCCATTACTTTTCTTCAGTAGTACAGAGAGCTCTGGTATACTTGAAAAACAGAGAGTTCAGGTCATGCAGGCATACCCAAGCTAGCTTTAATCTAGTTCAGTTTGGCTTAACACAGGCTAACGTCTTCAGCGTGCTCCCAAATCACAGCGTGTACCATGACTACACTCTTGTTGATGAGAATTGATGCATGCCTATACATTTTCCAGGATGGATACATTTTTCCAGTTAGATGGTAGAGCTAGATGAATGAGATGAAGTTCTAATGTAGTTGTGAGAACTGTTCACTACATTAGTTTTCTTGACAGTTTGCTGAGAAGAGTTAACATTAGTGGACAGGTAAAGAAGGAGAATCCTACAAAGATGTGACTAGTTTTGGTAAAGAACTTGTCAAGATAACATAAAAACTCTATCATCTAGAGCTGGAGAAAGTCACAGAGATAGGGAATGCTTCCTTTCCATGCCCCGTGCTCAAAATGCCTGGGACCAATTCTCTCCTCAGCCGGACAGGTTATACCTGTGGCCAGGTATGCAGCAGGCAGAAGATGACCATTTTCTTAAGCAACAATTATGGCAATCCAGAGCTGTATAGTAGCTCAAATATTCTGGGATAAAGAGAGAGCATATATAACAGCACCTGTGAATGAATAAGTTCCTCTGCTGCTGCTTTAAACAGTTATTTAATTTAAACTTGTCTTAATTTAATTCTTCTGCTCTCAAGCTGTCAGCTGCTGTCTCTGCAGTGCCAAAAAGGCCAGCCTTCACTGCCCATTAATCCAATTTATGCTCAAGCATCACAGCCTTCCTCCCAGGCTGCCCATCATCCAGAGAGGAACTCCTCGTAATAAGCTGCAAAACCTTAATATTTTCATTCTCTGAACGACCCTTCAGACAGGGTGCTTGTAAAGCAACCCAGCCATAGATAAAGACTCTTGTGTACTTTGTCTGCTGCCTCACATATTCAGCATGATGGTTTTACATTCTATTATCCTTTCCACACTATCTCTGTGTGATATAGTCAAACTATGCATAGTATGTAGTATGTACACCACAGTGATCAAGTCTAACAGCAAATTCCTTGGCTAACTGGCCTGTTTGGTTTGCTCTTTGACTGGCATGATAAGGTCTTGATCCCTTACAAGAATCTCTAGGCCTTCATGCAAATTACTTCCAGTATTAATGCCATGAGTGATTTAGCCTGTGGCTGTCAGCAGAAACACAGGCAGGCTTACAGCTCTTGGTGCCTGGGTTTTGCTGCAGATTTTCACTTTACTTTACAAGATCATGTTCTAGTATATTTAAAAGAATGGAAGACGTTACAGCAAAATATGTGGGTTTTTTGCAACTCATTCCCTAGTCTTTAACTGTTGAACTGCTGGCCAGGTTAGTGCAGTTGCCCTTGAATTAACCTTAAATAGCTTTAAATAAAGGGGATAGGCAAGTCAGATGTCAAATGTCAATTGAATAACCTATAGAATGGCTATAGCTCAGGTTTGCAATAAACACAAAGGATTTCAGTGCACTTAAATCAAATACACATTATTATAGCCAAGAGCTTAAGCTAACATTCCAGAAGTTGCATCAGACCAGCATCTAGATTTTTAACAGCAGCACTTAACCAGATTTCAACCATGCTGTGTCATCAGTGTCAGTGAGAATGCTGAGGTGTAATTTGTCTCACTGTTTCCTAGTAAGCAAAGTCGAGATAATAATTCTATTAATGGGAGCTGGAACTGTGTTTACCACAGTGGCAGAAATAAGAGTCCTGTGTCTATGTATTAGAATGGAAATTAATCAGTGGGAAAACATGGAGTAGAAAGTGCTATTCTAAAAATAACAACAAGAAAATGAGCCAATAATTATCTTTTTTCAAGGCAGCTATTTTGTTAACTGCAGTGTATATGCAAGGCATGAATAAGCTTGCAGTTCTCTTGACAGAAAGGTAACAGTCAAATAATGCAACATTTTCCCATGCTGTCATGTTCAATACATTAAATTGTGCTTACCAGGCATCAACAGAAAGCCTATAGGACTTGGAAATAACCATAGTGCCATCAAGAGAAAGTAGTAAGAGAAAGTAGTAAAGGGCTGAGAAGTTGGGCCAGGACACAAGCATTCTTTTTGTTTGAGGAACTTTCTTGGTGGAGTTTTAATTCCAAACTTGGACATGCTTTGGACAAAGGGCAACAAACTTTATTCACATCTCATCTGTTCATTACAAATTCAAATTGATCACTGCCTGAAGCAGTACCAGTTTCAACAGCTCACTATTCCATACAACAGTCTTAACCCAATGGTTTCTGTTATCATTCAATTTCAGAACACTAGATCTACGGGAAAGAAAGGAAAGTTGTACCTGTATTTGTATAGCCCAGCATATGAGAATACTGTAAAAATTAAAGCAATATTAATCATAATTTAATGATGTAATTCAGTATAACCATCTGTTGTAAGAAAATGACCTGACAGCAAAGCAACCAGAGCCTGACAAGCCAAACTGCATGTAGACAATAAATCATTTGACAAATACAATCTGCTTTTATTCTATTCTTTTTTACTAACTAATCTATACAACAGCTCTGCTGAGTTACTAGATCTTAAAAAGGATATTACTGGCTTCTGATATACACATGGCTGCTAAAGCAGTGAGAGAAAGGTTATATTTTGCCTAAAGACAAACTAAATATAGCTTTATTGACATGCATTTGCAGATGCTCTGAAGATCAGTGTTAAATTAAATATACAGATTACTAAAGGAATATAAACAAATATTTGAATTTTATATCAACAAATATCTGAAATAGATTTCTATTCCTTGCTGATTGCTTCTGTGATTTTACAGTCATAAAGAGTGAAGCAGATACTTGTAGCCAGAATAATTAACTTTTTTACATTAATAGACTAACAGACCAGGGGAGAACAAAACTAAATTTCACAGAAGGAAGAGCTGATGTGTTTTTTCTGGACTGTGAACTAGATAGATTCCATGTTAGAACTGTGCTGGTGTTTTAGAAGTACAAAGACACCAAAAGAAAAGCTCAAAGCTATACCGAAAATGAATATGACTGAGATCTTTCCTACAGGCTTGAGACTTGTGAGAGGACAGAGCTGCACTAGAGGGACATTGCAAAGAGGCTAAGACTGGCAATAGCATCCAAAGCCTGAGTTTGTGCTTGAATTGCATTCACTACACTAAATCATTGCTCCACTTGCTATCAAACCATGGCAGATCATGTCCCTTCTCCTTTGTACAAGCTTAAGCTTTACAAGCTCAAGAATAGTCTGATACCGGTTCACTCTCTTTCAGTAATAATTATGCCAGAACCAGGGCTGCTGAGTGACAGTTCTACTAATATAAGCCAGGCATGTGTTTGCACACCATGCAGCCTCTGGCATGCAGGGTTGTGTTTCTCTACCTGTTGGGCTTGGATGAATCTCACTCAAACACATTTCTCTTTGGCCTTGGGCTCATTGTCAATGGGTCATTTATTTTTAGTATCAACCACCTTCTGGGTTGGGCTTGGAGTCCATGCTGGAGCTGCCAGCTGCTTTACTAGCAGCTCAGCTCTCCCCTTTGCTCTGCTTTGTCTCCTATGAGTGGTATTACACTAATCTAGCTGGTGCAGACTGGCTTGTGCATGCACAGTTTAGAACTAAGTCCTTGGAGGAAAAAAACAGCCAGTACCACACCTGCAGTTCTTAGCCACAGATTTCCTCTGCTTTAAACATGATTTCTCTTTCTTCAAAACAAAGGCTGTCTACACAGTTGTATGGCACAAAGCAGAGTCTATATCATCAGTTCTATGGTACCCATAAAGGCACAGAGGGCTGAGGGTGCAAAGTCTATTACAACAGCACTGTTGACATTATGTAGGATGGAAGGATCCAAACTGCATCTGTTCTCATCTACTTCTGTATTTCAGGAGTCCCCGGGACAAACTACTCCCTGAAAGACACCCAGGTTTCACATTGGAAATAGACTTTTAGAGCAGGATAGGATAGAGCTATGGAGTAATGCAAGAAGCCCAATGGAAAAAGCAGCAGTCTGAGGCTAAACCACATAGTTTCATCATTTTTTTTAACTGTGTAGATGACAAGATAAAGACATCATCTTTTGTTCCAGATTGGGTGTATGTTTCACATCACATTAAGGATGTGGCTCCATCCTACCATATGTGCACGTTCATTGACAAAGGATGGAGGCTCAATGCACATGCACATGTTCCACATTGATTATAGAGCCTATGCTGATTCATTTCTGACTTGCAAGGCTTTGTAGGTATTCTTCAGAACTGTGATGGATCATTCAAGACTGTACAGGATTAATTAAATTGTATGAAGGTATTGCCTGTTCAGTTTTGTTTTGTTTTGTTGTATTGTCAGAGCTAAATTACACCTTCGTCACCTTCAATTACTGAAGAGGAAACCATACAGAGAAGTTTTTCTTCTGTAGGTATTTCTCATAGGGAACCAACAAGATCTGACATGCAAATCTAGTGGGGTATCCTGGGCTGGGGGATTTAAGGGGAGATCACAGCCAGTATCTTACAGCCTAGAACATTTTCATGAAAGACCTGAGAAAACTCAAAGCATTATACTGAGAAGTCATCAAGTCACAAGACATTTGCTCAGACTTTTCCCCTGCATGCTCCAACACCACAGGAAGCATAACAGAGTTATCTCTTATGTGTTAGCATTTTGCCCTCCAATATTGTTTGGAGTATTCTGTCTTCCTGTCAAGGTGTTTCATATCTAAGGCCTGATGCAGCATCACAGAATGACTTCTCCTCTCAGGGAACCTCTTAAAATTACAATATACATATTACACAGATGCATTAAACTTTCCTATATCATTTCATTTCTTTGGGTCATTTTATTTGTCAAGGTACCACTGGAAGTACAAGTCATATCTGACATAGGAGACTCCACAGTTTTTTCCTTTCAGTAGATAAAAGTCTGCCTCTACTTTTTTCCCATGACATTTGAGAATGATCAGCCTCATGTTTTCCATATGAGAATTTGCCAGAGTAAATGACCTCTAGACAGGAGAGTTCATAGGAGGTGTACAGTTGGTACAAGAACATTAGTGAGACCACATCTGTATAATCATCTGCTAAATCAAGGAGACAAAGAGAAAAGATAACATAAACATTTTCTAATTTACTAATGACTCAAGATATTGCCATTCCAGGTATCCACTTGCTTAACCATCCTTTGGAAAACAGGCCCTTGATATAAGAAAATCGAAACACTAAGTATTATTAGCCTTTTTTCTTCTTTTAATGCTGACCAGCAAAATAATAAGCAGTGGCAAGAAAAACACCACTGCCAGCACTGAAACTTGGGTCTCCAGTTTTGCCTTCACTTATGTTTTTGATCAAGCAGCCCAGCACAGAATCACAGAATCATGGAATCATTGAAATTGGAAAAGACCTCTAAGATACCTAGTCCAACCATCAGCAAATCTCTACCATGCTCACTGAACCATATCCCTCAGTGCCACATCTACACATTTCTTGAACATCTCCAGGGACAGTGACTCTACCACTTCCCTGGGCAGCCTGTCCAAATGCCTCACCACTCTTTCTGAGAAGAAATGCTTCATAATATCCAATGCAAACATTCTCTGGCACAACTTGAGGCCATTACTTCTTGTCCTATCAGTTACCTTGTAGAGGAAACTGGCTCCCACCTCACTACAAGTATGCATGTGTTTACTTAGCACCAGGAGATAATAGAAGACAAAATGAAGGTCCATCGCATTTCTGTACAAGAAGAATAAAGGACAAATTCAACTTATTTCCCAACTAAATCAGGACTCTGTCGTCAAGAATGGAATATGGATTGCAATGAATGCATAATTCTTACAATAAGAAACTCTTATTTGTAATGTTGCTCTGCTGGGTAAGGTATTTTGTGGAATTCCTCAGATAATGAAAATAGATAGAACTGACCTTTTCAGGAACAAAAATTTAAGAGTCTTGCCACATAATCAGGCCTTTCTCATAAAAGTGCCGTGCCATTAGAACCCAAGGCAAATCAAGTCAAAAAATTGCCACATTGAAGTCTATTAAGAAAACTAATCAAACATCACCAAATGAGGCAATGAACCTGGACAAGATACACTGTGAGGTTCGCTATTGCTAAAGAATTCAGCTTACAGGTGTCTGTGAGCCCACCAAAAAAATGAGAGCGCATTTCCACAGTATAAGGAAGGAAAAGTATAAAGTAATGATGAAAAACAATAGGAGATGAAAGTGGCTGAAATGTAGGTCCAGTCTTTCATCTCTTACTGCATAAAATTATTTACACTATCACTGGTCCCATTGCCTTGGAAAATGGTATTAATGGAGTAAGTTAGTTTTTCATATGAATAACTGCAAAAGCTTCTATCAAGTTGATTACAGTGTCAAATGCTGATGAATCCCAAGGAAACTCTTCCCATTCTATGTTGAAAAAAACATTGCTTGTGAGGAAGAAAAGAAATACAAGCTAAGATCACATGGTATAGTGTCTTTATGGGTGAATAAATACATAGGAGTATATTTTTAATACACATCCATATCTTGCAACTCCATTTTTTTGGGACATTTCTTCCTATTTCACAATCACGTGCAGGAGATAAAACTCTAAACAGGACATACCTTTTATGCCATAAAATACTACAAGTAGACTTCAAAGCCAAAGACCCCAGCTACATGAGTAAATATGCACGAGAAATCTGTCTCCAGGCAATATTAGGGCAGAAAATAGCAAGAAATCATAGATCACTGAACATACTTGTGAAATTGTCTGTTTGGAGTACTTAAAGCCTTGGAGATATAGCCTGCAAATTGTTTGTACAGTGGCCTCCATTGCAGAGAGGTTACTGAATTATAATTAATTAGAGATGAAATGTTTTGTTGTGGATATAGAATAGGGGTAGGTGCATCCATAATGTAGATGGAGTGGAGAACCTACACAGTCAGCCAGCTGCTTACTCTTGTGTGATATAATGCACACTGCTGAGAATGATACTACTGCTCCTTGGACCTATTTTTCCTCCTCTGACCCTGTTTCCCTCCCTTTCTTCCTAGGTAAGTCCCTGTTTAGATAAAAATTCATGATTCCTTGTAGCTGTCTAGCATATTTTAATGTGTATAGTCATGCTATCCAACATTATTCCTATATTCTGAGGAAGACTAGGCAGTCACAATGAGAGTATGAATTACATGGTACTTTATTAAAAATTCCCTTTAACTTTTTCATGAAGGCAAGCACAGACAAGTTCAAGATATGCTTTAAAATTTAACTTAAACATTAACAGAAGGTAATTCAAAATCAGTTTTCTTCTCTAACTCAAAGAGCAAGTTAAAAGCAAACTTATAATTCCCTTCAATTTTAGTCAAGGTGCTTGAAATCAAGAGGAATTTGTTAGCTACTAAATATAAAATACAAATGCTGACCAAGCTGTTTCCAATGAACAAACTAGTAAAAATGCATTCTTCTAACATTTCCATCAGGAAAACTTCATCCCTTTGAATAAATTTCAAATTTCAGCCAAGACTTTTCACAGTCTTATGACCCATTCATACTAAGCCTTTTCTCTCCTTACTCACCTCTGCCCAGAAAACTGTTAACCAACTTGAACAAATTATTTTTCTGTTTCACCTAGAAGAGTTTGAATCGGATCAGGCTTTTAAAATTTCATATAGCACTTGAAATATTTACTGAAAAAAAAATAATGACATTCATTTTTAACATAAATAATAATCGGGGATTTCATGGCATACTTTAGTATGAGCAGAACTGAACTCCCAGGTTTTCTCTTCAGTTGCAGTAAATGAGAAATAGTGAGAAAAACTCCTTAGTGTCATTAAATATTAGATGTCCCATGACTGATATTGCATCTATTTTAGTGAGGTTTTTAGAAAATCTTTATTCTGTTCAAGCGGTATCTAAACTGAAAGAGTAACCACTTAGTCCTTTTATTTCTTATGATTGATGTCAGTTAATGAAAAGTCCATATTAAATTATACTTCCAGGAGGGGAAAGTGGAGTCCTTCAGTTCCCCAGAGCACAACTAACAGATGGGCAGAGGTTACTCCAGCTCCCACGTACTTGATAGTTCCATGGTGCATAATGCCATGGCGCAGTTCCAGAGCGGGGTGGATGGATGGTTTCCGCAGGGCTGGCAAGGCTCCTGCCTTTCAGGCTGCAGCACTTCCAAGCTGAGTCACTGAGAAAGGAGAGCAAATATGAAATTACTTAAACTCTGAATGGTTGCCTCTGTGCTCTAAGACATACGACACCTTTATGTACTTCCCACTAGGAGGCTCAAGAGCAGCAGTATATTCATTAAACAGCCTAGCAGACACAATAGGGTACACATGAGTTTCTTCAGAACTACTCTTTAATTAGTGATCACATGGCTGACAAGGACATATTGAAGCTAAAATTTCCTAGAGCTACCACAGGGCAGGGATCTGAACCTGCCCAAAACAGCTCTATATGTCCCGGCTCAACTGAATGAGATCTGGATGGGTTTGATGGTATGGCTGCAAGCAGAGAGCCTGGTTGAACATATTTGGAAAAGATAGAATGGAAACACAAGGCTGGAGAACTTGCCATCCCTGGAGATGAAGAGATGCATTATACTCAGTAGAAGTTTCTTTCCAGGCTCATCCACAGAGTGTGTGACTGCTTCCAGCTGTGAATGTGGCAGTGAGGATGATCACTGTCACACAGACCAGAGACTAAGGCTCTGTTATGTTAGCCTTGATAGCTGGTGACAAGAGGAAGATATCTTCCTTCTTTACAAGCCTGATGAGCTAGCTATGCCAAGGAACAAAGTGAGCTCCACATCCTCCATAAACATGGGGGAAGTGCCAGCTCTACTGATGGAGTATCTGGTTATCCTCTACCTCTGAGTTACATTTGGAAAGCAAAAGGCATATATGTCATATCTCAAAGAGATAAAAGAAGGAGAAAACACTGAAGTACCTCTGAGAAAAATTGCCACTGTTTCCACTGCCCCTTTTAAACATGAGGCTGAATTCATCAAGGCCTTTTGCAATTCTTCAAGCTGGTTCATCCCATTGGTGACAGTATGGGGCCTTGGCTGAATTTGCTGTGAAATGCCTGCAACACAGGCATAGCCTGAGACCATGATGCTTTTGCTGAAAGATCTCTTCATTTTACACCTTTCAGAAGGTTTTGTGGTCCTGGGCCAGTTATGCCCTTTAGTAATCTCAGAACTGAGTTCTTCCAACTGCTCTAGTGAGCTGATCCTCCTCATCACTGTTCCACAATTGCTATCTGCAACTGGACCTGAGCAAAGGAACAGTTATGAAGATGACAGCAATGCCACAAAGCTTTTGGATTTTTCCAAGCTTTTGGAAAAATTGTTGGTGATGTCATTCTCTCCAGTCAGAGGACAAAAGATGGAGATAAAAGTACAGCATAATTTATATTTTAGGAAGCTTAAAACAATGACTTTCAGGGAAACTTCAGGACATTGATTTGAACTCTAGCTGTGAAAGAGCATGTCTGTGAGAGTCCCGAGCTATGAGGGCTGCTCTGAAAGTAATGCCTTCTATTTCATTATGTTGGCTGATGACATCGGAGGTGGATGTTAGTGATATGGCAGCAGAGGCTGAACCTCCCCACTGATGTCCTGTTACATTTTATTGCCATACAACAGATGGCAACAGAGGGGCAGTCTGGCAAAATGGTGTCTGACATGGAAGTGTGTATGAAGCAAAGGGGTGGAATTTAATTCCTCAGTGAGGAAAAGATGGTGCTCATTGTCATGAAAGCCCTTGTTCATTGCTGGCAAAGATGCATAGCTAATGGTAGTTACTGTATTGAAAAATACTGTTTTGTAGCTGAGAATTTGCTCTATCAAACAGCATTCTTTTGCTCTTTGTATCTGTTGTAGCTTCCATGGAAATAAACAGAAAGCATTACTTTCAGAGCAACCTTGGTTCCAAGACTTTTGAACGTTACACTGCAGAAAATAGGAAGAGAAGGAAAATGCCCTAGGCCTTCCATGTGCTGAATTTTGCTTGCAGGGGGGGGACGNGGGGGAGGGGAGTGTTTTAAATGTGCGGTTCCCACAGGAACCATCAAAAGTACAGGATCTTCCTTTTGGGATTTTTTACTATACAGCCCCAAAAGCCCCCACGTGCTACAACATGAGGAGTATGTAACTGAAGTATTTTGGTGATTTGAGCCTTGACATTTGTGACAATTCCCATACTACCTAACTGCTCTCTAATAACCTATCTCTTAGATTTTCCCCTGCCATTTGGCCCCAGTGGACTCAGGCAGATGGAGAGTGTGTGGGAACCAGAGAGTGAAGACTGGAGAAATGCTGTAAAACTCTAGTGCTTAATGTGTGTTGCTCTGACCTAAAGAGAGCTTTGTAATGCAAGAGAAGCAAAGCACCAGGCATGCCTGACAGACTCTTATAGAATATTTTTGTTCTATAACAAAACCCATTAACAGAGACAATCATTTCAATCTTTTAAGGCTAACCACGCTGAGAGATCAGCAGGAGCTGTGGTCATCCAAGGGAAAAATGTGTTCCTTTATTGATTGTATCATGGGCTTTGGTACATCTTGATTAATAAAATTCTCTCTTAGTCACTTAAAATAGATCTCACCAGGTTCAGATCAGAGATATAAAAGACACTGATTGTGAGCCGGATAAGCCTCTCATCTAAAAAAGGCAGGCACAGATGACTGTAGCTGGAATGAATCGTAGTTTGCCCACTGCTGAAACCCAATTTAACATTTTAAAATACAGAAGAAATGTAGTGAAAATGAGTAGGGATGAAAGGTTGGGAGCAGTCATATGTAATGATTTAGTCTCATGGATCAAGAAACTGCATCTTTTCAATTATATACATCAAACTAAATTTATGCAGCATTACAACAAAACATTACCCTATAAAAATTAGAGATCCTGAGGCAGACTATCCCCTCTCTTAACTGCCTGGTGAAATTAAAAAAGGCTTTGTGTTCCTGGAAAATGCACCTTATCACAGAGTCATAGAAACACAGAATTGTTTGTGTTGAAAGAGACCCTTAAAGGTCATCTAGGTCATCTAGTCCAACTCCCTTGGAATGAACAGGGACACCTACAGCTAGATCAGGTTGCTCAGAGCCCCATCCAGACTGACCTTGAATGTCTCCAGGGACAGGACATCCACAACCTCTCTAGGCAACATGTTCCAGTGCCTCACCACTCTTATAGTAAAAACCTTCTTCCTTATAACCAGGCTAAATCTCCCCTCTAGCCTGGTCCTTTTAGAACCATTTCAATACTAGGTACTGAACTGACAGTAGAATAAAATAAATCAGTGATTAACAAATGGAAATCACTTTGACTGCAACATTTCATAACGTTTAATTCTCTTGACCAATGTGCTTTAATAACTAAAAGTGAGAAACTCTCCTTTTTTCCTCTTTCACCCTCTAGGTCAACCATCTAATTGTCATCAAGGCTAAATCCTACAAACGAAAAAAGACTCATCTACAGTTTCCATGTGCACCTGTTACCTGATTTCCTGCAGCTCAAAGGGAAATCACTTTCTAACTTATTCTGACTGTACTGAGTTGACCTTCAATGCATATACTGGGACCTACAGGTAGGTATTGATACATGTGTCTTATCTGGACCTGGCTTCCACCCTCAGAACTTTCTTGCTTCAGAACAAGCAGAACTAAGAGAACTAAGAGAGGAATATAAGTAAGTCTTACGTCTGTTAGAATGAAGTCTAAGAAAAGTGGCTTTTGTTTTTCTCATAGGCAGGAATACTCCTAGGCCCCTCACACAAGAAGAGAAATCACACCTCAGGGTCTAGAAAAGAGGGAAGGACTACAAGGTCAGAAAGGCACTGCTCACTTCTTAGCTCAGCCACTCCTCTACTTTCTTCTTTTCCCTCTGGACTGTGTAGATGGCTTCTTGCTCCACAGCCTCTGAAGGACCCCTTCCTTAGGGAACAAAGTATATGGGATGTTACTGTCTCATGTCCATCCTCAGTTTGTTTTTGTTCCTTATCCTTTTTTACTGTGTTTGGGACAGCAAATACAAGCTTGATTTTGTTGGACACATCCCAATGTACAGATGTTAAGAAAAGATACTAATTACAAACATTGCCTCCTTAACCTTTTGCCTCAACATCGCCATTTGCCAATAGCACTATTCAATAGAGAGTTGTGCCTTCAATATATCGTATAGGCTGCCTTTTCCATCTTCCACAGCTTCTCTCATGGTAGGGAATCATGAACTCTGAGTGACCCAAGGGAAGCTCAACTCCAGCTTCTTCTTTTTGCATATATTCATAATCTCCATCTGTGAAATGCTGACTCCCTGTTCAAGGAACATTAAAAGTACCTCTAGATGATTTTTCCATAAAGATACAACTTTGCTGTGTGCATAGCAGCAATCAGTTACATGCAAAAGTTAAGTTTAGGAAAACGACATAATATTCATACAGGAGTGGTGTACAGGAAAATGCAAATATGTTCTGATTCATTTATCACACCCTCTTGTTCTCTAGTAGATAAAAGCAAAGAGTTTGTGCTCACTCTGATCAACACTCTGCAATACATGCAAAAGAAGCAGCTACTTTAGAGAAAATTTACCTATCAGAAATATGTGAAGACAGTGAAAATACCAAACAATCCACACCCCTCTGATGTCTAATAGCCATCTGCCATCTGTCATTTTATTTTTGATGCCCTATAAAACATCACAAAATGGCACTGGTTGTTGAACATTTTCCACAATTTCCTCTCGATTCTCATATGTAACCTTGAGCAAATTGGGGGAATGAAAGATCTTCACCATTAACACTATTGGGCAACCCTGGGTGAAAATTGTTAAGATTTTGTATGACCAGCTGAGGAAAGCAGAACTTTTGTAAACAGAAAGAAGAGAGAGACCTTGACCGTTCTCATCAAGTCTATATGGATCTGCTCTCTTTTGGAGACCTTTGAAAGTACTACTTTGAATGCAGCTACCCCAAATTCTACCTGCTGTGGTTTAACCTGGCATGCAGCAGGCAGCTCAGCACCACACAGCCATTTGCTTATTCACCCCTCCCTGTGGAATGGGAAAGACAATTGAAAAGTGCAAGAACTCATGGGTTATGATAAGGAATGTTTAATAGGAAAGAAAAGGGAAAAAAGATAGGGAAAGGGGAAGTAAAAATGGAAAGGAAAGGGGGAAGGAAAGGAGGAAGGAAAAGGGAAAGAGAAAGGAAAAGGTAAAGTGGAAGGAGAAGAAGAAGGGGAATGGGAAAAGAAAATGGAAAAAGAAAAGGAAAAGGAAGAGGAAAAGGGGAATAGGAAAAGGAAACGGAAAAACAACAAAAAGAAGAAATAAAATAAGTGATGCGCAATGCAATTGCTCACCACCCACTGACTGATGCCAGTCAGTCCCCAAGCAGTGACAGCCCCTTCTGGCCAACTCCTCCCATTTTACAGTTCCACGTGATGCCCTGTGGTATGGGATATCCTTTTGGACAGTTTGGGTCAGCTGTCCTGATTCTGTCCCCTCCACTCCCCAGCTACTTACAGGCAGGGCAGTGTGAGAAGCTGAAATGTCCTTAATTCAGTGTTAGCACTGCTCTGCAACAACCAGACACTGGTGCTATCAAATTTATTCTTAATCTAAATCAAAAACACAGCACCATACCAGCTATGAGGAAGAAAACTTAATCCCAGCCAAAACCAGGACACTAACTTGACAGCATCCTTCAGTGTGGCCTAAACTTTTAGATATATTACATAAACCTAAATTTAGCAAAGTTTTCATATTTTTCTGCTGCTTTTTAGTCAAACTTTTCCAATGAAATTTAGAGAATACCTGAGGCTCTGCAGAACTTGCCCCATACCACCAGGCCAATGAATAATTCAAGAAACCCAGTTTTTGAAGTGGGCACTAATTAGACAGTGTAACTTCCATCTAAAAGGAGTGCAGCAGGAAAATAGAGCTCTTTTCCTCTGCTTGCACTGGAACCTCAGTGGGGTAAAATTGTACTATGTGATAGGCAGTGGCCTGATGCAGAATGAGCCTGGGATTGCGTTTGTGTTTTGTTTTTGCCTCTTTGATGTTTTGTGAATCTCATGTATGATCTCAAGGCATAGTCTGAACGTAGAGCTGAATATGAGAAGTGACTAATTTCCTCTGAGTGTTTCTGGAAGGGTGCACTTTATGAGAAAAGAGAGAAAGAGGTTCACATGCTCACCTGACTCCCACCATCACCTTGCAGCCACTCATCAGCCCAGGATTCCTACTCCTGCACTTTCCATTAATCTACACTCAAAATGCCATTTTATTTGCTGACTCCATAATGAGGATGACATACTTTATGAAGCATTGTACTGATGTCTCTAGATTCAAAGGGCTGCCCAGAACTGGAGCTGAAACCAGTCATTTCTATTTTTTTTCTTTTATGTTATGTTGTGCCAGGCCAAAATCCCACGACCAAATAAAATTTTTTGGAACCTTGGAGGGTGGAATATGAATTTTGTGGCTTGGATTCCTCTCCGAATATTATAGCTTAATTACGTTTCATTTTATGCTAGCATTCAGCAACTACTCTCCAGAATTATGAGCTGTTTCTGGGTTCTGCTGCTGGACTGTACCTCTTATTTATAGATCATGCCAGCATGTAGATTTTATTCATTAGAAATTCTATTGGAGCACCCATGCACTGCATTAAAAACAAGGCCATCTATATGCAAGCTGTAGCTATAGGTTGGTGAAATTATTATATAGCATTTCAATAAAAACAGGGTAAATTAGATTAGCCCTAACAGTCTCTTCTTCCATTACTGCTATTAGATGTGGATGTCACTGCATCATAGAGTCTAAACTGCTCATTTATCTTTGCAGCAAAACAGACCAAAATTTGCTGCTTACTTCACTTCCAAATTCAAGGTACTTTTGCTTTGCTGCTGAATTCAGCCTAATTTCCAGACCCCAGATGCTGGGGATCAGCTGAGGGTTACTAATGTCTCACTTTGGGAAGGGGAAGGATTGGATTCCCAAGGGCATTTCATCAGGAGCATGGAAGAGGCACATCTATTATCACAGCCTATCTGGTGTTTGTGCAAAATGTGTAAGGGACTCAGTGCTCCCCCAGCCCAACTCTGATACTGGGTACATTCTGACAGACCTAAGATAAGGACACAGGGTTCTCTTAAACATGGGAACACAGGGATCTAACACGGCGACACACAGAGGTCCAGGAAGAAAGGTCCTTGGGCAGCTAATGGACATCACAGAATCATAGAACCATTAGGGTTGGAAAAGACCTCTAAGATCGGCTAGTCCAACCGTCCACCTACCACCAATACTGCCCACTAAAACATGTCCCTAAGTAGCACATCTTCGTATTTCTTGAATACCTTCAGGGACGGTGACTCCACCACCTCCCTGGGCAGCAGCCTGTTCCTGTGCCAGACCACTTTTTTGGAGAAGCTTTTCTTCATATCCAATCTGAACCTCTCTGGCACAACAGAAGGCCATCCCACCTTGTCCTATAAGGGGAGCACTTCCGTAATGTCATTTTCCCCAGTATACACATTAGTGGATCTTCTCCAATGAATGTAGCGGATCACATATTCCCCATCTCTTTCATTATGTACTGAGGAATATTTATTAGTATCCACTTTCCAAGACTTTACATCCTGGCTTGCAAGAAAATGTAGCTCTGCAAATTCAAGACATTCTTCAGTAGAAGCTCTGGTGTTAGCCATATATTTTGTGCAGCAAATATATTTTCTATGCTCCTTGAGTGAAACAAAACTACACATTTTTTTAATAAGAGTATATTCATGGATAGGCTAAAGATCAGATTACTTGCAAATTACTACACTGCTACTATATTATTAATTCATCGTTGTTTCTTAATCATTAGGTTTTGTTTCAGACATTTATAACTAGGTAGGTGATACTTTAAGTATATTTAAAAGCACAGAGCTGAGTAAATATTCATAACAAAATATAGAAATCCAAGGAATGCCTAGCATGAGACAACCAAAATCCTATTTAAATTTCATAGGAAACTTCAAATAAAATATTTTTGTTTCAAAATGTACCATGACTATAATTTTGCAGAAAGAAATCAAATAGTATTTCATGAAATGTTCTCCCTACCAGCAGGATGGAACTGTAATTAAACAGAAAGTTATTACCGTTGGCCTTTGTCAAAAATAACAAAGCAAAAATTGAGATTTCTCATGCAAGCACCTTCGTTTTGCTTAAAGTTAATTTCTTTTCTTTTTTTCTTTTTTAATCCATTTGGTAAATATTGAGTAGTTCCATCTACAACAAAAAGAGAAGGCAGTTAGTTTATACCAGATTTCACACCACTTCAGCACCAGAAGACCTTGCAGGAAGACTAGAGACTCCCAGATTTGGAGATACACACATCCATGGTCACACAGGCTGTATGCTGTACCTATACCACTAAAAAGCAGATGGGGAAGGATTGCTTTGTGTTACCCACATAGGTATTGTACCATAAAATCAAAAGATTTAAGATACCGTAACATCTGTGCTCGGAAGGATTGGAAAGGCTGGGTTGCGGCCCAGCAAGGTAACATCTTTTGTGTCGTGCAACTGCAGGAATGCCAGTGGGATCTTAGGGCACATGGAAATGCTGAGGGTGCCAAGCCCTGTCAGGGCAAGGTCTTTGCAGTGACTTGAACAAGAGAACTTCACTATGCTTTTCATCAGAAGGGAAGCCAAGGAGTGCATAAGGCCCATGAGAGGGAAACAGCCTTCATTCAGGAAGGAAGCCCAGTCATATCACTAACTTCAGGCGTAAGCTCAAGGCCCCGTTGAAATCCCTGACAATGAAGCACATGCTGTATGCTCTTTCCCTGAGTCAAGACCTCAGTGGCTGCCTGTGGCTCATGCTGGGGGAATTGCACCATGTGTGCACTGCCAGCTGAACCACCAATACTGCATGCCACAGCAGCCACACACATCAATCACCATCTTCAGGGGAAACGCTGTCGACTGCTTTCTTCCATTTCTGAATCTTAATGTGGGACTTAGTGAGCATGTAGTGCGGTGGGAAAACAATGGGCTCTATTTTTGTTTTATTCCTAGGCACTACTTCCTCACAAAGATCATTAAGAAATTATCTGCTAGGCCCCCAGCAGCCTCCTTCTGTGCTTTTATAATGTTTTCTCCTCTAGAGAATATTACACATCATAATATCGGTTTTAAAAAAATAGTTAAAAATTCTTCCTCTATTGTGTGAGGAGCAGCCAGAAAAAATTCTCTCTGGGCTGATTTATCAACACAGTGGTCTATCAGATTGCACTTTGTTGTTCAAACAAGATCAAGTCCTCATTATCTTACGCTATATAAACACATTAAAAAACAATCTACAACCAAAAGGGCTTTTAGTTTGAATAGATCAAGCAGCCAGAAAAAGGGTGCGTTTCTGTCTCCATTCACTGATGAGGGACTGAGGCACAGAAGTGATAAGCCCAAGCAAACCATGCAGAAATTTTATTCTATAGCCAGGAACCAAACCTGGCTTCCCAGAATATCAGTTCCATGTCTTAATCAGGAGTGAAGCCTTTGTGTGATAGTGAGCTTAGAATGCTCCGAGCCAAGAGAGGTACCAAAAACAAACATAATGCACTAACAGCATAAACTAATTACATTTTAATAATTACTTCAGTTTCAGTCATTTGAACCATTATTAGTAGCTCAAGCAGGGAACCTGTGGGCTGTGCTTTCAAATGAGGTTATTTAATCTTGCTTTCTCTCTTTTCACATTGAACAAAATTAGCTTCTGTCTTGCCGTATGGGCTCCCTGTCTGTGATTAACACCCAGGTGCTAGCAGATGAAGTGAGCAGTTGCAGCACAGCTGTACTTCAAATGCAGAGTGGTGACTGACAGGGACACCTGATAAGATCATATTGAGCTAATAAATATGACAAAAGCACCTCTGCCGCATTAACTGCATCCAGAGACATTGCTCAGAAAGGGATAGTGCACTTTGGCTGAGACAAGACAGCACTTTGGGAGCTTGGCATTTTCATCACCGCTGTGAGTGCCTGGATTTTCCCCAGGCTATCTATATTATATGGCCATTTTGCAGATATTTTTCCAGGCCAACCTTTTTGCTTCTTATTTTTATTAGATGCAGCTTTTAGGCTCGGTGTTGGTTCCTTAAGTCACTTCTGTCTTTTCACACTTGTGATAGAGTCTTGTTTTCACATTAACCAAAGCAAATTCGTATTAAAAGAAAGGGGCTGAGAAAATCCTTGCAAAACAGTAAGACAGAAATGCTGTGAAGGAAATAATTGCAGTACACACAGAAGGAATGAAATCAGAGCAACATAAAGGCTTGCTAATCAGTATGAAGAATCATAGTATAATCAAGGTTGGAAAAGACCTCTAATATCAATTAGTCCAACTGCCCACCTACCACCAATACTGCCCACTAAACCTTGTCCCTCTGTACCACATCTACACGTTTTTTGAACACAAGAAGATCCAAAACATGCCAGGAGCTTGGGAAGTATTAGAACACACACAGCTTGTTGGTCAGTGGATCCTTTAATTTGCTCTTGGCAGGCAGTCATGGAGAGGGAGAGAGTCCAAGGAGCTGTGCTGCAGCCGTACTGGTGCCAGGCAGCCAGGGCTCCAGAAAGGATGCTCCATGTGTGCAGCCTCAGTCATCCTTCAGATGTTTTTCTTTTGAAGCGGGAAGGTAATTTTATTTCCTTCAGTAAAACAATTTTCAAAGAACAGAAAAACAAATAATATAAAACCCAAACAAAAAAAGCCCAGCTGGGTCTGACAGCTCAACAGATGGTTACCTAGGACTAGCACAGACAGCACCAGCCAAAGCGCAGCTTTGCCAGCTCCCTCCCAGTCTCTGACTAATTTTGCTTTCCTGTGCAGGCAGCACAGCTTTTTTTGTTTTCCCAATTATAATCTCAAATCTTTAACACTTCCTCACTGTTACTTCTCCCCCTCCCTGTTACAGCCACTATCCTGGTGGCTGTAACAGGGCTCCCTGTAGCTCTTCGTAGCTCATGCTTGCATTTAGTGCAAAGATATTTCCCTAAAAAAAACCAACGCAGGTTATACCACACTGTTCAACATGCACAATATGATATGCAGCCAGGTAGGGTGGAGACAGCACTATAATCTCTTCTGCATGCAATGGAAGAAATGTCCCAGTGAGCTCTGTACCACCACCATGCAGGGCAGCAGAAGGGTGATTGGAGGAGTGAAAGGCAATCCCCTTACTGGAGCACTTACTCAGCAGGACCCTCGGAGATGCTTTCTCATGGCCACCTCTCCTACAGCTGGTTGTGAGTCCTGACTAGCTTCACCACACTTGTACGATGGCTGAGAGAGAGAGAGATAGTAGAGCTAGGCCTTAGTTGAGAAAATTTTCAGGTTGGATATTAGAAAAAACTTATTCTCTGAAAGAGTTGTAATGCATTGGAACAGGATACACAGGGAGGTGATGGAGTCACTGTCTCTGGAGGTGTTCAAGAAACATATAGATGTGGCACTGAGGAACATGGGTTAGAGGGCAAGGTGATGACAGGTTGACTGTTGGACTAAATTATATTTTCCAACTTTAATCATAGAGTCATAGGGTCATAGAATCACAGAGGGATGATCACCTCCCTGCTCCTTCTGACAACCCTATTTCTGATACAAGCCAGGATGCCATTGGCATTCTTGGCTACCAGGGCACACTGCATGTTCAGCCAGATGTCAACTAATACCCCCAGATTCTTTTCAGCATGAAGCTTTCCAGCCACTCTGCCCTAAACCTGTAGCATTGCATGGGGTTACTGTGACTGAAGTGCAGGACCAGGCACTTGGTCTTGTTGAACTTCATCCCAGTGACCTCAGCCCAGCAATCCAGCTTGTCCAGATCCCTCTGTAGGGCCTTCCTAGCCCTTCTTTGTTTTCTTCTCTTTGATCATATTATGTGGGTTGTCCAAGATGGACACCAATCAATCTGTGCTGAGAAGCTTGCAGAAAGTCAGGAACATCTCCAGGTCTTTATAATCCATTTGGACATCAGATCTGCTTTTTCTTCATTCAGTTTGGACATCTTGTGATCAACATGTAGTTCACTGGCCCTTCCAGGCAGCTGTATGCTGTGTCCATCTAACCATCACCTCCTCTATGGAGAGCAGCCCTGTGGAAATTTGACTGAACTTCACAAATGAAAAACTAGTGAATAGACCAGAAGGTGAATACCACCCATCCTTACAACTTTATCTCACGCTGAATTAACAAGGAGCTGGTCTGAATTTCTGAACTGAAATTGGGCTGGATCAGTGCATTCATTATTAACTGATGAGGCAGTGGAGGACTATAAATTGTGGCACCAATGCATCAGAACCATTTCACATGGCAGAGATGAAGGGAGTCCTGGCCTGGGCTCAAACCTTCATATAGTTGTGAAAAAGGCATGCCCACAATATTTTTTTCTGGAGAAAGTATAGTATCCATTTATGCATACTAACTCCTATCTCCATCCTTCAACAAGTCCTGCAAAGCCCCTCTCCAGGTCTCATCCAGCTTTTTATCTCCTTCCCCTCAGCATAATTCTCTCCCTGCAGGCTTGTGTCTGGCACAGTTTTGGTTCAATGCAAAATAGACTTGAAGCTTTCGTGGAGGAGTGTTCCTTCGCAGGCAGCCCACAGGCACCACGGGTAATATGAGAGCATCCCACTCACTCTGGACCCAAAGCAGGGAGTGGTTTTCACCTCTACAGTCACTCCTCAGAAGTTTTCATACATCATATCAGTTCAGTATGGAAACCTTTCTTATCCTCAGCAGCTTCCACAGACAAGTTTTGAAGGGCTGTGATACTCTCTTTGTAAGTACAAGATGAATCAGTATGACCAGACACACTCTCCTTCAGTCTGCAAAGTGCAGGAACAAAAGAGTCTTCATCACTCTCAGCTTGTGTTTCACTCTGCATGTGAGAATAAACATTTCCTAAAAGACCCCCTTAGATGAGCCATTTTGCAGTAATCCACACCATGCTGGATGTTTTTGTGCTTATAGAGAACCAACATAACTCTCTGTCTGCTTCGGTGCTAAAAGATCGAGATGTTATTAACGTTCACCAGATGCTTCTGCAATGGAAAAAAAGCAGAAGACACTTTCACAAAACCTGGTAGAAGTGGCTTGCTAAAGCATTGCAATTCCTTTCCTTCATGACCATAGGGACCATAGCAGAGCAGCTCTGAGAAGCAAGAGTGCAAACTTCATTGCTCTATTAGGAAGTTGTAAGTAAAATTTAACTCCATATAAACAGCTTCTCAGCTTCACATCACTACTACACAATGAAGACCTACCTGAGCAAGTTATAGCGTGGCAGACTGGGATGTTTTGGTTTTTTTTTTTTCATCAAGTTATGTGCAGCAAAGAAGCAAAGAAGTTTTCCCATTCAGATCCATCACACCATCACAGAGCCAACTCTGGGTAGGATGCATTTGATGTAAGCCTACAACTGTTAAATTAATTTGACATTTCTCTCTCTCTCTCTCTTTTTTTTTTTTTTTTTTTTGTTTGTGTGTGTGTGAAAGGGCTAACAGAAGGGTTTCAAAGGCAGAGAAGTACAGTTCTTATTTTGGTATTGTTTAGCCAAGAAACTCCAGACAAAAATTACTTATGTTGTATTTCTGCAAACTTCAGTAAATGAGTAAATCTCAACAATTTAAAATATTTAACACTGAATATAGACTATGATCTTGCTTATGTTAATTGACATTTTCTAACCACATGGATCTCCCCTGGAACAACTTAAGGCCATTACCTCTCATCCTATATGAATGAAACCACAAAACATCAATACCTGGAGCACCATCCCATTCACTCACATGACTCAGGGGTCATGCTGTGCACCATTGAGAAGCTGTAAGATGACCAGTTGTTACCAGCACCAAAATTGTTCCTAGACTGCTCATAGATCTGATTGTGCTGGAGTGACAACCATGAGGTCTTCTGGCACAGAGCTCTGGAGCATGTTTGAAGTTCACTATTTTGTTTCTGTGGCCCTGTATCTCCAGTAACAGCTGCTCAAGATTAAGGAAATAACATTAAAGGGCTGGCAGGCACTTCTGATTCAGCCTTCTTATGTAAAGGCATAATTGCACACATGCCTCCCTATCTTAACACTTCATGAGGCTAGAAATTATGCACCACCATAAATTAATTCTAGACAATGGAAGAATAAGGACCAGAACATCAGAAATGTAGATAGATCTTAACATCAGAGAGTGCAGTCACACCAGCCAGTGTGAAATTCTGCCAGAATTATTGAGATAGAGCTGTGAGGGATCTAAGCATGCCTCATTATGACCTCAGGTCAACTTAATACTTTATGAAACTCCATTTATTTAATTACAATGAATACTCATTTTTGCTAATGTCCCAGAAGTTGAATTTGTGTCCAGGGCTGTTGTGGGTGTTCTTGTTTTTTTTCATAGCTGTGTTGTTTTGATGAATGAGTAATTTGTCACAAGTTGATCAACATTAGCCAAACACCACTCTACAAAAACACTCAGACAGTGTATATTTGGATTTTAAAAATAACTGTATATAACTATGTTTCACTTGATACCACAGAATTAATGTGAAACCAGACTGATGGCTAAAATCAGCTCAAAACATTTTCAGAGTCCTGTGATCCACTGCCAGTCTCTGTGTGCCCCCCCTGCAATAGCCAGTGCTCTCTCCCCACAGCACTGTGACAGCAGAAGGCTCTTGATCCTTTGCAGGTGGATAGGGACATATGCAGCTTACTAAGACACATTATAGTCATGCAATTTGTGTAACCTTAGAAGTCTTCCAGGACCCTTCTGAAATCCATATAAAAGAATTATTCAATTCTATAGGAATCCAGGTGCACCAGTCAAATCCCTTACACCATCAGCTCCAGCTGTGCTATGTCAATCTCACTGAAAGACTTTTCCCTTGCACTGAAATTTCTCCTGAATTGGCCATCCTTATAGTCACAACTGGGTTAGTAAGAACTTCATTTATCTGAGATGGATCCATGTTGATGGGATTGTCTTAGCTCAGATTGTCACTTGATTACAAGTGGCTTGGTTATTCTCCAAGTGATTTAGTCAAAACACAGAAACCTCATGTTTCTGGGAGCACACAGGTGGGGCCATGCCCTACTGACTATTTGCATCTCCTGAATTCCCCTTTTTCAGCTGCCTGTTTCATGAGAGTCAACAATATGAGGTACTTTAAATCACCCTAAGAATTTGGCCTAAAGGGCATGCCCACAGGATATTGTATAGAGCTATGCACAGTTCATACACCAGAAGCGATCCAGGAGAGCCTTTTCCATGCACATGACTGCCTGAACACTTTTTGGTGGTCCAAGCTTGCTGACTGAGTCCACGGTGTGGAACTTCATCATTTTTCACTTCAGGAATGGCATGTACTTTCAGCCTGCATACCAAAGCACACTGAAAATCCAACACTGAATTATCTCTTTTTTTGTGTTGGGAATGCATCCCAGGCTCATCACTGGTGGTAATAGTAGTCCCTATGGTCTCATGTACCACAATTCAGTAAGCCATTATTAACAGTTGGAGGCAGTGATCTAGCCCTTCTGTTTTTTCTCTTTTGAATGAAGCTAATTTGTTATGATAATTAGCAGAATTACAGCTCTCCATTCCCCTCTTGGGAGTACAATAGTCACAATCTTATAACCACCCACTTTCCTTTCTATCCTGGCTTCTTGAGTCAAACACCTTGATTAGAATTTGAGTCCCACAATGCATAAACGGCAGAACAAAACAGTAATTTAGCAAGGCAGACTGTTAACATCATTTCAGTTCTTTCTGCATTGCAGCTTCATTACAATGCTACATAGTAAGCACAGAGCTCATGCACGGCTCAATCCTTCAGGCTCCCTGGCAGCATTTGCAGGGTCTGGCTGTAAGACAATGCCCTTTTCCAGCGAAAATCAAGGTCTGAATCTTCACTGATGCTAGCTGGTCCAGAACCAACTCCTCTCAGAGGCAAGAAAGCTTTGTTAGACATAATTTACATAGTGCTTGACTGCTGCGGTGCGTCCTCTAAGGTGAAGGTTTTAATTTTGCTGTCCAAAGTTACTAAATGCTGTTTGACAGTGTTACCTCTATCACACTCCCAGTGATACCACCATCACTCTCCCCTCCACATACCAGCATTCACCCACGCAGTGGGGCCATGTTCTAGCAGTCCTCATGTCCAGCGTTGCTTTCTCCTTTAAATCTCTCTTCCTATCAATGTAGCCATAATGCTTTCCCCCCCAAAATCACATCTTTATTCTGAAACAGAATCTACCTGGGAGAAACTGCTTGTGTTGGATGGGGACTCCACAAACAGCAAAACCCACTCTTCCAAATCCATTGTGTGTATAGGTGGTGAGTGAACTTTCTGACTCCTTTATTTTAGATCCCACTGGTGCCCCACATAAAACTTTGAAAAATGATGTTTAACAACAATGTATTTTTTGTGTTCAAAATTTCCTGTATTCTTTCGCTCTCTGAGGACATGTGAATGACAAGCAGTATTTTTTGAGTCTCTGTAGTTTATTTTTTTCCTGCCTGTTTTGCTCTTCCTTGATGGCTGGCTGTCCACTTCCACTGGGGCACAGCGATTTCCCCACACAATCAATTCTAATGTCATCAAGTATTACTAGAAATTGAGATAGAAGATGGGGAACAGGAGAAAATAAACATGTGAGACACAGGAGAAGACAAAGTCCTTCAACTCTTGATTCCTTCCTAACTCCCATGAAAACAGAAAAAGAAAGAAGGCCTGAGGAGGAACTCAGGTTCTAGTTATGTTGCCAGACCTCTAAAAAAGTACATTTGCTCCCTTCAATAAGATAATTGCTTTCTTCCTCTATATGACATTCTGTTCCCTTCTATTGCAAACCAACCCCAAGTTACAGTGCATGTGGCACACCACTCCATAGAGACTACCTGGAGAGTTAATACATCCTTTACTAGGAATTCCTGACTGCAATTTTAACCACAGCAGGCTGCTAATGGGTATCTTTCTGGATAGAAATCATGTATTCATATTTCACTCATTCACTCATTCTTAGTGGTGCTGTTGGCACACTAGAGGGAAGGGATGCCATCCAGAGGGACCTGGACAGGCTTGAGAGGTGGGCCTGTGCCAACCTCATGAAGCTCAACAAGGACAGTACAAGGTCTGCACCTGGGTCAGGGCAATCCCAAGTACAGATACAGGCTGGACAGAGAATAGCTTGAGAATAGCCCTGAGGAGAAGGATTCGAGAGTATCGGCTGATGAAAGACATAGCATAGGCCAGCAATGTGCGCTTGTAGCCCAGAAGGCCAGCTGTATCCTGGATTGCATCAAGAGAAGCGTGACCAGCAGGTTGAGGGAGGTGATTCTGCCCCTCTACTCTGCTCTCACGAGACACCATCTTGAGTACTGCGTCCAGTTCTGGGGACCCCAGCACAAGAAGGATATGGAGCTGTTGGAGCAGGTCCAGAGGAGGGCCACGATGATGGTCAGAGGGCTGGAGCACCTCCCCTATGAGGACAGGCTGAGAGAGATGGGGCTTTTCAGCCTGGAGAAGAGAAAGCTCCGGGGGGACCTTATGGAGGTCTTCCAGTACCTGGAGGGGGCCTACAGGAAAGCTGGGGAGGGACTTTTTAGAAGGGCAGGTAGCAACAGGATGAGAGGAAATGGCTTTAAACAAGAAAAGAGTAGATTTAGACTAGATATTAGGAAGAAAGTCTTTACTGTGAAGGTGCTGAGACACTGGAACAGGTTGCCCAGGGAGGTTGTGAATGCCCCCTCCCTAGAAGCATTCAAGGCCAGGGTGGATGGGGCTTTGAGCAACCTGGTCTAGAGGGAGGTGTCCATGCCTATAGCAGGGGTTTGGAACTAGGTGATCTTAAATGTCCCTTCCAACCCAAACCATTCTATGATTCTACAAATTGTTGAGGAAATTTGTAAATAAATTAGCTGAGGTGAGATTACTCAGTCACAGCATTTGGGCAAGGGAAGTCCATCATGCTGGCAGAGAGCATGAGAAGTGGGAAACAAGACTTTAATTAAAGACAACAGGATTTGGTCAGTGTCTCCAAAAAGGTGAGATTTACATAGGCTGAGAAGCCACATCTGTAATGTAAGTTTAACAACATGGTGCACATTCCCAGAAATGCCTGTCAAGAAGCAGATGCTCAGCAATGCTTGTAGGCTTCAAATAAAAATAGGTATTCCTCAGTGACACACAGCATCTATCCCCCAGTGTTTCAAAGACCAACAATCATAAATGGGAAACAAATGACACTGCAGATGAAGCTTCAAAGCATGTTATGTTATTTAACATCGACCATTCCATATAATTAAGGGAGCACAATTACTTAAACATGTTTGTGATGTAAACAACCATGCAAATTGCATTTCTAACTACTTTGACTGTACCACAGCATAATTAGAAGTAGCAATTTATTACTCAATGTAATAATTAGAAGTAATTAACTACTAGAAGTAATTAGAAATAGTAATTCATTTCTTAATGCAGTGAGCAGCTCTTGGAGCATGTGTATGTGCACGTGAATACTTAGCTGTTGATAATTACTGCAAAAAGGCTTTTATGCAAGGCTCCTGACTGCCTTGTACGGAAATTATTTAATGTGTGGGGAAGATTGATCATAAGTCTGTGCTAAGATTCTCCAGAGATTATTTATTCAAGAAGCAAGTATCCTTCAGCCAATACATTGGTAGTGCATTTTATTATTATTTTCTAAGGCCAAGTAGAGGATGGAGAGCTCCAATGAAAAAAAAAAATCAGTTACTATAACCATATCTAGGATGATTTGCTTTTTTTTTCATTTGCTCATAACTTTTCATTGCACAAAAGAACTGCATTGGAATGCAATCTGTAACTCATTGAGTGATACACAATAATTTAGAAAAACTGCAAAGGTTCTATTAAAATATACCTTGATGTGACCAACTACTGTGTACTGGTAAGAATTTTAAAATACTTCGTGGCCTAACTGAACAGGGAAGAGGAAAATAAGAAATCAACCCAAGAGGCCTACTGAAAATTCACTTTGCTTTTTGTAGACATTCACAAGGAAATGGACAAGCTCTTTGCATTAGGCAACTATTTCCTTCCTCCTGGTGGTTGCAGACCTTAGGAGCATACAGCATGGTGCACCAAAAAGCTTTTCAGGAGTAAAAAAGGGACCCAGAGTTGTTGGCTAAGGAGACTAGATGATAAGAGCAGAAAACTCTGGGCCAGTTCCAATACAAAGAACAGTGAGACTAGAGAATGAACAGTTATGCTTTTCGGGGTTTTTTTAGTATTCTTCCTGAAAGAAGTTGGCCTCATTGGTACTTCCAATAAGAGTTTGTCCTACTGCTGATGGTGGATGGGTTAAACCCATGCACTCAAATCCCCTCCTCTCCTTCGGCAGAGAGATGCTAGCAGCAGCAGTCCTGACCTGGGAAAGATGCAGCAATCTGCCATGGGCAGGTGGTGGAGGTTTCTTGGGCTCTCTGTAGTCTGTTTGCAAACTGCACAGCTGCCACCCAGCCTGAAACCCCCCAATCTCCTCATTAAGCTGGTGGTCAATGTTCATTCCTGAGTCAGAAATTGATAAGCTAGTTTCTTTCTCCAACAAACTTTTCAAAGGTGTACAACTAGAAGGTGCTTTTAGATAGTAAGGAACTATAGGAATGCAGCTCCTTGGAATACCACAGCTTTAAGCCAAAGAGATCCCAGAGAGGAGAATGCACAGTCTTTCTCTCTGTTAAAAGTGCTTTTCTCCCCATCTCTCTGTGGTGCAACACTTTTTCCAGCAATTAAATTCTAGAGTTTCACCCCCAGTGCATCCTTTTCAACATGACCTGGTGTTCATTCTACCATATTGATTAAACCAGTTCAGTGAATTGTGAAGTTAGGGAACAAACCACCAAGTTAATTACAATGGAGAAAGGAGAAAGGGAAAATCACCAAATTAAAAAGAAAAGCAAATCCAAATCACCCTTACATATAAAATGCCATTAATTTTGGCTGTAGCATAACTGGAAGTCCATTTCCCAGTTGTTGAGTCTTTGACATCAGCCAGATGTTTGGGCACGAATAAAGCGGTCACATTGCCTGGAGCTCCAGAAGGAAGAGAGAAGAGCAGGTAAAAGAGGCTTCTTCACCGTACTTCCAGAGGTTCTTTCTCATACCTTTCAGTAACCTTGGTCATTATTGCTGAGGTACAGGGCAGCACAAGGAAAGAGAAAGGAAAGCCCAGTATGGTTCATTGTTTTTGTTATTATGGTTATTCTTCATTTGATTATCTTTACTGAACTTCCGCTGTAACTACTGGTAACTGAAGAAAATGAACAGCTCTGACAAAGATGTCCTGAATCAAGGTACCTCCCCAGTCAGAGAAAGAACACATCTTTTTCTAAAACGTCTTCCCGAACAGAAGCCACAGATACAGCTGATACTGAAAGGAAAAGATAGGATCTGTTTCCACATAACAGACGTATAATTGTGTGGAAGAGTCATTGCTCGTGTCCTTGTATCACTGAATGTTTTGAACAAGAATCATGGCACCATTATGCTAAGTACAGAAATTACAGATCATTCTTCATTCCCTACATACAGAAAGCCAGAGCTACGTTTGTTCCTGCTCTCCTTAATCCTTCTATACTTGCCTACTGAAGGAATCTCTTACAATTACACTTCTTTCTGCAAACTTCTTGCCTCCACACTCGCTTGGATTTGCAAGTCTGCAGTTAGGCATGAAGACACTGTATCCTTTAATGCAGAAAAGTAAGGATGCATGCAAGGAGAAATAAAAAACGTCATCCACTGGTACCTCCTTGTCTTGAATGTGTAGCTCATTCTAAAGACCCTTCAGCATGAATTTTATGGACCCAGAGAAGTGAAGGCTACAGACGGCATTATGTCACTTTTCCATTCTACAGACCAGAGGTTACTCCAGACACCTGGAAGTCTTCTTGCATGCTTTCAGCTTAAATTCAGGCTTGTCTCAATGGTAGCAACCTGCTGCCTTCTGAAGAGTACTTTCCTATTATTCATCCACTCTTTCAACCACGTCCAATCCATGGTTTTAAGGGCACTCTAAAAACAGTGTCGGATAGATTTAATCTTTTACACCTTTTATACGTTCTAGCAAGAGCAAGACAGAAATTTCATCCCCAGCTTGGTAGTTTCTAGTCTCAGGCTGCTGCTGATATGGTGAGACAAATGGATGGTAAAACAGCACTCAGACTTTGTCCCCACTTGCACACCTAAATAGGAATCTGAAATTTTAACAGGGGCTTCAGCTTATGCCAGTGAGGATATCAGTACCACAGACAGGCTTTTCCTCTCCCCTCCCCTCCCCTCCCCTCCCCTCCCCTCCTCTCCTCTCCTCTCCTCTCCTCTCCTCTCCTCTCCTCTCCTCTCCTCTCCTCTCCTCTCCTCTCCTCTCCTCTCCTCTCCTCTCCTCTCCTCTCCTCTCCTCTCCTCTCCTC